>OY754938.1:2820704-3020704 GCA_963576515.1 Cryptocephalus primarius | reverse complement strand
ACCATTTAACTCGACTGAATTTCAGTTTGCAACAGTAAAACAGTAGAGAATATCATCCTAGAATTAGTTTCATTAAAACTAGTGAACACTTCCACTGACAAATGAAATTAAATCCTACAAGAAAACCTGTAAAATACTTAGCTTGGGTACATTCATACAATATTGCAATTGCTAGTTGTTAGACATATAAATAAAAAAATTTCTTAAACTCTTTGACTGAATAGGTCCGAAGAGTGGTTTATTTATACTCCTCTCTGGATTCGTCGTAGTTGCCCTAGTTTCCCGATACAGGTAGCGCGCGATGTTCACCTCAAGGATATGGATGGTGCTACCGAAAGGGGTGAGTACGGAGAGCGTTGGTACTACCCAGAGTCGCCTAAGTATGGAGATGCTTAGGTGGTGTTAGACTATGATATAACAATTTTCGAGTTATCCGAGATCCAATCCAAAATACAAAACAGGAGTGGCCGAACTGAGGTGGCTTTGGTAGAGAAGCAATGGCAATCACTGTTCATTTTTAATAATTTGACATATGATAGTTGTATAATGATATACACCATTATATATAATGATATAGTTGTATAATGATAGATGATGTATATAATTATGATAGTAATGTATGTATATAAGTGTACGATAAATAAATAATTTGAATGTAGGAGAACGAATCGATATGATTTTTACATTTTGAATTTGTAAAAAGTTGATGTCGTAACGTGTCTATGCGTGGAAATATCAACTAAGCCCAGATTGAGAATGCTTAAAAGACTACTGCAAGACTTCAAGAGAACTGCAAACGCAGCACTGCAAAGCATATACAATTCGTGGGATGTTACATTTAGAAATATTTACTCGTAAGGATGTATTCGAACCTGTCACATCATGTATATATCTGTTTATCATTAATACTTTGTCATATTATTTTGAATTGTTGTCTTTAACGTATTTAAATTTTTTGTTATCCCTAAGATATCTAAAGAAATGGCAAACCTTAACTTGTTCCAGGTGGAATTTCGATAAAAGCAATATATGAATATAAAGTGCATGAAATAAGTAGTTTGAAAACATCAATTATAATTTTAGGAAACAATCCGTTCAAAAGTTATAGCCTTTTGAAAATGAGTTTTTCCATAGAGGTTATAACTGCATGAAAATTAAAAACTCACCAAAAAATCACCACTGATCAATACAAAACCACAAGAAACGATGTGCGCATTCAATTTTCCCTTTCCTTTTACTTTTTGAGAAAAAAATTATTTTTCATCTAGCCTCATTTTTCGGCAAACCGCTATTTCGTCAACTTCTAACCGATATGGCAAGTATGAGGGGACACCAATTTCTCTTTCTAGTACATCCATGGAATGCCTTCTACACGTGACGCACTAATTTTGACACGGTTCACAGTAATACATATAATTAACAAATTTTTATGAACATTTCCATTTTCATTGAATTTTCCATTTATTTCACATGGAACGTCAAAATAATCGCTAGGTGGCACTTAAATGGTAGTGGTTAACCGATTGAGGGGAACCCATTGAAACCGTATTAATTCGTAATTCTGGTTGTTTTTGCTTTTAGAACTATTATAAAGTACCAGTTCCTGTGTAGAATCCTCCGGAAAGCATAGTTAGGTTAGGCGGTTTGGTTCTGTTTGTTGTTTGTTTTTTTTACACAAACGTTATAAAATGCTTCATAAACGACATACGATATAAACCATCATGGTCGTTTAGCCACTGCCGTATCTCCGCTAAGCACACCCACATTTAAAATTTAAAAATAGCGAAGTCTCGAAAAAGCCATGCATTTTATAATCGCTTTTTCACTTATTTCTCCATATATTTTTCACGAAATTTGAATATCGGCGTAAAGTTCAATAATCAAACTTTATTACTATCGGTTAACCCATGAAGAAAATTTCACTTTGAAAATCGGCAAATTTGGCAAAACTTGTCATATTTCATTTTTTTTTCTCAAAAACCCCTGGTTTCCTAAAGTTAAAACTATTTCTTCCAGCACCATAATGCTATCCTCTTTTACCAAACAAAACAGCCATTTTTGAGATCAACCTGGAAGAAGGAAAATGTTTTGTTTCAAGAAATATCACTTGGAATGTAAGTATAGGAAAATTTTAAACCTAAAAACAAAATGCAATGCCTTTCTGAAAGGTTCCATTAAATTTATCACAAAATCGGCCATAACTTCATGAATCAAATTGTTATTTTGAGGAAATTACTTCAATAATAAATCAGCATGAAATGACTTCACAAAATACAATAACAAAATATGATTGTGTTTGAATTTTGACGCCGAATTGAAATCATTAGGAAGTTCTCAATTCACAATTAGTCCTCCAGGGCAATTAAATCCGCCTTACAGGGCCCATCATTATCTAATTAGGTTTAAGCAAATTTTGTTTACAGCGGTCTCTCGATTGCGTTACAGACTTTCTTTCGCTTTATTAATAATATGGAAAAAGGAATATAAAGCGAATGTGCGAGAGTGCGTGCGTGCGTGCGTGCGTACGTGTATCTGTTGTATTCAGACGACTTCTCCCAGATACTGTAACCTAATAATAAACGCGTCCTGGTGGCCGGGATAATTTTAGAAGAATTCGCTGATTAATAGACACGACCAGAGAAGTTTTACGCTTTTGTATTCCAATTAAAATCATAACAGTACTCACCCGAATGGTAATTCCATTCTATCACGACACGATGACAGCCATAGGGGAGATTTTAATTAATTGCTTTCTTTGTAAATTGGAATGTGTTGCAAATTAGTTGTTGAATTAAACGAATTATTTTCGTGTTACCACATACAAAAAGTGTACAGCGACTCTAGAGAATGATTAAAAAATCATGATGTGTAGACAGTTATCAAAGAAAAGTTCACGGTTTTCACTTAAGTAAGTTTAAGGTTTGAAAAAAAATTGACATGACTCCTTCAGAACTAATATTTATTGAAATAAAACGCAAACCCAAACATTTAGATTTAAAAAAATTATTTATTTTTTAGTTTCCAATTCTCTTATGCAATTTCTATTCTCTTATCCAATTCTCTTATATTCAATACTCTACTTATTATGTACAATGATTAACTCAATTTATGATCCTATTTCTTGCCTCAGTTTTAGTGGGTCTTCCCTTGGCAAGGTTGACTGTGTAAGGGCTCGAAACATCAAAACATTTTATCGATCTTACACAATGTGTTTTAATCTGATTGGGTTGACAGAGAAATTTTCTTTGAAATTCATCTTCAAATATCTCTTAGAGATATTGGATTTTACTTGTTTGGAGTGTGAAAACGATGCCATTTTCATAAACATTGCTCAAAAGTCAAAACCGTTTTAAATAATATTCGTCTCTGTCCTCATTGTTATAGGTCTTACACAATCATAATTTAAATCATAATAGATAATCCTCGAATTCCTTTCACTGGTAACTTATTCCTGGCAAATAATGATCCTACAAGAGGTATTGTTAGAATATAAGGTACATTTATGTGTATTATGAGTGTATGTAGCGCCATCACACGCGAGAGACTGTAAGCGTTCGACGAGAGCGAGCGGACAGCACTCGAGAGTCAGCCTCCGCAGAGAGCGGTTGTAGAAAGTAATAGTCGGGAACTTAAGTGTATTTAGTAAATAAAGTAGTAAGTTAAGTTGTGTTATACTGGAGTGTTTATTGATTGCCGCCACCTCACCAATTCGATCTACGGACCAACATCGATTATCTCAACATGATAGCGGAGACCGTGGTTTTGGTTTAAGAACAAAAGGTGAAAATTGAAAGTGATAAAAGGTTCGTTACCGGCACATTTAAAATGGCGGCTGCAGAGAACAAAGGATTCACGTTACAAGTATTTGACGGCACACACTATGATAAGTGGAAGTACAAATTGAAGTTGTTCTTGGAATTTAAAGAGTGTAGCGAAGTTATTGAAAATGAAGGAAGACCGCCAAATATAACGGAAGATGAGTGGAAAAAGAAAGAAATACGAGCGAAAAATTATATTGTGAACAGTATGACAAATACACAATTAGAATTGATTATTTCAGAAGAAAGTGCAAAGAAAATGATTGATAAATTAGACGAGAATTATTTGGTTAAAAGCAGTGCAGTGAAATTGTTATGTAAAAGAAAATTACTCGATTTGAAAATGGAAGAAAGTGGAAACCCGACAGACTTTTATAACAACTTTGAAAGACTTGTGAACGAACTAAAAAATGCAGGAGAAAAGGTATCCAAGGAAGATAGATTGAATTATTTCTTATTAGCACTGCCGGAAAGTTTATCGCATATAGTAGATATTGTAGATGCATTACCGGAAAAGGACAAAACAGTGGAATTTGTAAAATCAAAGTTGGAATTAGAGTTCAAGAAAAGAAATGGTGATAGTGAAAATTCAAAGTCGAATGCTTTTGTGTTTGAGAGAGGAAGAAAAGTGAAAAATCAAAAGACATGTTATGTATGTGGCGGTATGGGACACATACAATACGATTGCCCGATGAAAAACAATTCCGGGAATCGCGCGCCACAGCGAGGAGGCGGCCGGGAGAGTCACGCGCCACAAAGACGAAGGGGAAACAACGGCGGACGCGGCGGACAAGGCGCCAGCCAACATCGCGGAAAGTTCAATCGGCGCGGCGGCAGCGGCTACGGGCAGCGCTTCAAAGGCGTAAGAGACGGCAGCGATAGCAACCAAGGTCAACAATGCTCAAGCGATGAAACGGCATTTAGCGCGTCAATACAAGTTAATTCTGCGAATTATGAGGACGGTAATGTAAACAAAATTGATTGGATTTTAGACAGTGGTTGCTCAGACCATGTAGTAAATAATGATAAATATTTTAGTAAAGCGATTGATTTAAAAGAACCGATAAATGTCAAAATAGGAGATGGTAAAATTTTGAAAGCGACTAAAGTAGGACAGGTAAATAGTAAGTTTGAAACTTTTAATGGAAATGTTACTAATATCGAAATGAAAAATGTTTTTTTTGTGAAAGATATGGATAGAAATTTAATTAGTTTTGCAAAAGTGACAGATAATCATAAAGCTGTATTAATTGGAGAAAATGCTAAGATCTATAAAAATAATAATTTAGTAGCAGTAGCTTGGAAAAAGGATAGAATTTATAGGATGACGAGTTATTTAGAAATTAATCATGAAGCAAATTTGACAACTAAAAGAGATAAGGATAAAATGACTGTAAAAGAGAAATGGCATAGGACATTAGGTCATGTAAATTTTAATTATTTAAATACTATGTGTAAAAATCATATTTTAGAAGGTTTACCTGACGAAATTGAATCTGAATATTTTAAATGCGCTACATGTATAGAAAATAAAATGCATAATATTCCTTTTGATAATAATAGAAAAAGGGCCAGAGGAATTTTAGAAATAGTTCATACAGACTTAAATGGGCCACATTCTGAAGGATATAAAGGGGAAAAATATTTTCTTACGTTTATCAATGATTATAGTAAATTGGCAAAAGTGTATCCAATTAAGACAAAAGATGAGGTGTACGATAAATTTGTTGAATACATAAATTTAATCGAGAATAAGACCGGAAAGAAAATTAAGAAATTGAGATGTGATAATGGCACCGAATATTTAAATAAAAATATGTATAGATTGTTTAGAGAAAAGGGAATTGAAGTTGAACCGTGTCCACCCTATGTGCATGAGTTAAATGGTACTGCTGAGAGATATAACAGGACAATTATGGATAGTGCTAGGTGTTTGTTAGCCGAATCAGGGTTAGAGAAAAGGTATTGGCCAGAAGTAGTCTGTGCTGCGGCTTACTTGAAAAATAGAGTTATAGCAAACACAGTAGATAGAAATAAATCTCCTTATGAGATAGTTTTTAATGAGAAGCCAGATGTAAAATATTTGAAATTATATGGAAGTAAAGTATTTGTGCGAGTGCCAGAAAGCAAAAGAAATTCTAAATGGGATAGGAAAGCTGATTTAGGAACTTTGGTAGGTTATGACGTTGCAGGGTACAGAGTTTTGATAGGAAATAGAGTCATAGTAGCGAGACATGTTGATGTTATTGAAGAGGATGTCAAATGCATAGGTTTAAATGAGGAATTCGAAAGTGAGGACTCAAGTGAGAATCTTGAAAATGAGAAAACTGATGATAAAGACAATGAATCGGAATTAAGGAAGTCTAAACGAGAAATTAAAAGGCCAAGTAGATTTGACGATAATTATGTATACTACGGGTGTATTTATGTAAATTATTGTAGTGCCGATAGTCCTGTAAGCTTTAAAGAGGCAATAGAGAGTGATGAATCTACTTTTTGGCAGAATGCTATGAATAAAGAGATGAATAGTTTAAAGAAAAATAAAACGTGGAATTTAGTTGAAAAGCCAAAGAATGATAAGGTGCTTGATTTGAAATGGATTTATACAAAAAAGTCAGAAAATGTATATAAAGCGAGAATAGTTGTAAGAGGTTTTCAACAGATAGATGTTACAGACGATATTTATTCACCTGTTGCGAAAACTCAAACGTTAAAAGTATTATTGTCATATTGTTGCCAAAATGGTTTGACAATAGAACAAATGGATGTAGAGACAGCGTTTTTAAATGGTAAAGTTAAGTCAAAAGTTTTTGTTAAACAGCCTGAAGGTTATGAGGATGGAACTGAAAGAGTGTGCTTATTGAATAAAGCGTTGTATGGATTGCGTGAGAGTCCACGAGCGTGGTATGAGTGTCTTGATGATTATTTAAATGAATTAGGTTTTGTCAGAAGCGAACATGACCATTGTCTGTATATGTTAAAAGAAAAGGATGAAACCATTTATTTAATTATATTTGTAGATGATCTGTTAATTTGTTGTAAGAATAGAAAAAATTTAGATTCGATTAAAAGGTTGTTAAAAGAAAGGTTTCAAATGAAAGATTTAGGCAAGATAAGTACGTATTTAGGTATTAATATTGAATATGATGAAAAGAAACATGAAATGTCATTAGATCAGGAAAAGTATATTGAATCGTTAGCTAGAAAATATCAAATTGAAGGAGCAAACTTGTATGAGACTCCAATGGAGCAAAATCTAAAATTAGAACCTGCAGAGGAAATGAATGGTAATGTAAAATATAGAAATTTGATAGGAGCACTTTTGTATATAAGCTCAGGTACAAGATTAGATATAAGTTACAGTGTTAACTATTTGAGTCGTTTTCAAAATTGTTACAATGAGACGCATTTTAAATATGCTTTGAGAATTTTAAAGTATTTGTATTTAACTAAAGATTTGAAATTAAGATTTAAGAAAGATGAAAAGGTAGATATTCTTGAATGTTATGTTGATGCCGATTGGGCAGGAGACTGTGTAGATAGGAAATCAACAACTGGTTACCTTGTAAAATTATATGGAAATGTAATTTATTGGAAGTCTAGAAAACAAGGAAGTGTAACAAAATCTTCGACAGCTGCAGAATATGTTGCACTGTCAGAAGCAGTAAGCGAAGTTCTATTAATTAAGGATTTGTTGAGCGATTTCAATGTAATGTTAAGTAAATCGGTGAATATGTATGAAGACAATTCTGGTGCAGTTAGTATTGCAAAATTTGGAAATTTGACCAAGAGATCAAAGTATATAGAAGTACATTATCACTTTGTAAATGAGAATTATGAAAAGGGCTTAATAGATATTGTAAAAGTTAGTTCAGAGAAAAATGTTGCAGATATATTAACCAAGGCACTAGGACGAGTAAGATTTAAAAAATTGAGAGAATTGTTAAATTTAAGTTAAAGGAATTGTATTGTGTACTACATAAATGTAAGGAGGCGTGTTAGAATATAAGGTACATTTATGTGTATTATGAGTGTATGTAGCGCCATCACACGCGAGAGACTGTAAGCGTTCGACGAGAGCGAGCGGACAGCACTCGAGAGTCAGCCTCCGCAGAGAGCGGTTGTAGAAAGTAATAGTCGGGAACTTAAGTGTATTTAGTAAATAAAGTAGTAAGTTAAGTTGTGTTATACTGGAGTGTTTATTGATTGCCGCCACCTCACCAATTCGATCTACGGACCAACATCGATTATCTCAACAGGTATATATAAAGTTACGTCCACCTTTTCCGTCATTATTCTCCACAAGTACGTAAGTAGGTATCTATTATTCACGAAGGCACCTAACTAATCTATGACATGATTATTTAGCTTTAAATCATATACTCATAATTTCTTCGCAATAAATCTGTGTGCAATAATTCATAATACCATTGAAATTCCCCGTTACATTTTAGTAAGTTATGTAACGCGTTTAGTTTATCATCATTTTATTATTGGGACCAATAATTTAACCTGTCAGCCGCAAAGGAATGAAGTATACTACTACTACTACAAACTAAATCCCTACTTTGCAGGAAAATCCACTAAAAAATGTATTTGACACAAGGAGAGTATTCGAAACAGAAACAATCGAATTTTTATGCGATTTACTCCTAATCTAGCCTATTTGAAGGCCAGAAGGTACCCCTACATCCATGCAAAATTTCGCATTGATCGGTTGAACCGTCTCCGAGCCTATTAATAACAAACAAACAAACAAACAAACAAACATACCCCCTTTCAAACGTATAGCTATATAGAAGATTAAATTGATGTTGATTGACCTGCCAGCAGGACACCTGTGCCCGAATGTCGTTACTGACAATGGCTGCTTTAAGTATTTGGCAAATGAATTAATGAGCGAGGAACTTTAAATAACTTAATTTTCAATTTTCTTTAATACCTTCCGTAACAAAGCTGATGGTAGGTAAGGCGTTGCAAAGTGGATTCCCTCATTCGTAACATCTGCCGGGGTGTTAGGAGTAACAAGAATCACGTATTAGAAATTTCTCTGGACACAGGTTCTGCAGTCAGAAATTGTTTGAATAAGTTTGAAAACTGTTTAAACAAGCATTCGGTATCCAATGCAGAATCTCATTCGTTGATCTCCTGTCTCACTAAAAATTTTTGTTTTACTACTGTTCCAAAAACGTTTTCAGAACTCATAAAAATGTTATCGCTAAAAAGTTTTAATACGCTAATAAAATGCTTATAAACTAAATGAACGCAGGTTGGTAAAACAATTTATTCTAGACACACACATACCATGTCTAGGAGTTTAGGCGTCTATACTAAAGGCAAAACAAAGTTGCGCTCACGTCATCATCATTTTAGCACATGTCTATTTAGAGTGTTGCCAGATTTTCGGTAACGTATTTGTATCGCATTGTACGTATATTTTATAGACATTAAACACTTTTCTTAGAATAAAAAAAATGTGTCATCAAATAATCAAATGTAAGTATATGTCTAAAAAAATGTTTGTTAGAGTCAAGATGTATGCGTATTAGCTTGTTTCATTGAATTTAAAGCACCGGCCATCTAAAATTTTCTGAAAAATTTTAATCAACAAGTAATGGCAACGTGTAAACATAGCTACCGTGTTACGTTGTCGGATTTAATCAAACCTTATATCGATCGTCTGAAGGCTTTTTAAGGTTGTTTACGTTTTGTGATTACATTTACACGCTTTGTTTACACTTGTTGTGAAACGATTTTTGCCATAAAAGAATCTAATTTTTAATTCAGCTGCATGATCAACTGTGAATAGAAACTTCTTTTCTAAACAAAAATAAATAGTCTACAAACGAAGCAGTAGTTTCGTTTTGTGGTTACCAAAAAGGTGTGAGGAACTCATGGTGTCCTTAATTCACTATTTTGGGCAAGAAAGGGATAATAATGGGCCCTTGTTGCCCTTAAATGCTATTCGAGAGGTAATATATGTTTAATAATAAATATAAAATAGTATTACTGTATGAATATTTAATATTATTGTAGCGTGTAGCTGCTGCTTTAAACGTCAGTTTAAGAACGGTAAACAAAATCTCTCAAGCCGAGAAAAAAGGTGAAAAGCTGGAGTCGCCAAGGAAAAAGCTTGGCCATTTCAAATGTATTATAAATACGACAATATTAGATACAAGTTCTATCTGTGATGTTTATAATATGTATGAAAGAAGTAAGTAATATTAGCTTTATGCCCAATTTGCTATTTCTCAATAGTTCCTTTAGTAAAAACAATTATATATTTGTTGCTTTTAGAACAACATGTAACCATTCAATCCCTGCAGTCTCAACTAGCAGATAGATAGGGAATTGTTCAATGGCAGTGCCACTTCTTTGAGGAGTTTGCTCAAAAACTTGGATTGCGGGTAAAAATGGATGACGGGCAAACCACGACATGGACTTGTGAAACTAACAAATGTTGCTGCAATAAGGGTACATTTCTTGAGGTCTTATGAACAAGCTAAGGATGATACTTTATATCAGTTTGTGTTCCTCGATGAGACCTGGATATTTCAAAATGAAACCATCGGTCAATCTTGCCAAAATCAAAACTTTAGGAGTGTTAAAACTATTAAATCAGATGGCAAAAGATTTGTACTATAATTAAGGTCTTAAATACAATACAAACAAAAGAACTTTTTAGAAAAATAGAAAACTAAGTAGAAGTCAACACCCAACTGTATTAAAAATAGACGGTGGCCGGGTTCGACTATCTAGCAGTCATCTTTTGGACAAATATAGAAAAAAAAACAAATTATAGAATAGTACCTCTCATTAATGTTATATATGAAAATTAATGAGAGGTCATTCTGTTCTCAACTCAAATGACGACTCAAATCAAATTCAATCTTAACCTGGAAGAAAACACCTTAGTTGAACTTCAGAAGATCAAGCAATAATACATAGAAAACGACCCAGTGCTCAACGAACCGGTGGTGCGATATTCTCCAAGTGTTTGGACTATTAGTATTTATGGAATAATCATCAGAATCTTAATAGTAACTATGAAAAAGAATATTGCTCTTCGGAGAATCTGAAGACCCCCATAAGAATAAAATCGGTACAGACTTGGAATCAGAAGATTCTTCAAGGGAAGAACTAATGTCCATCCCTAATAAAGACTCCGTTTACAAGATTGGAAACAATTTAATTACGGATATCCACGACTACACAACAGGATTTGGAGACAGTACATTTATTAGCGGCGTAACTTTAATATTTTTTAATACTATTAACTTGGAATTATTAATACTATTGTATTGTACAGAATTAAAGTGAAAAATTCATGTTTCAAAATCAATTGCGTGTCTCTCAAAATTCCAAAACCGTAACTAGTCTATTTAAAACTTTAATCTGGGATCATCGTTTTGAAGGGCACAATACTTGTTAAAACAGAATGAAGACATGTCCATATCGCGTATCGTTAGACTAACAAAAATCCTTAGGGAGGCATGTGAAAACGTTGAAGATTTATGGAACCAATTTAAGCCTAAGCTGTCAGGAATAGTAACAAATCACTATCAGAAATACAATAATCTAGAGAGAGAGAGAGGGGGGGGGGGGTTAGATAGACAGAGAGAAGAGAAAAACATATAACAAGGAGAAATAAGAGCTAATACACATAATGTACCTAAAATTTGAATATATTTTAAGGAATCTAAAGTGCAAATCTTGGAACCTCTATTGATATTCTTCAACTGCAAAACGAATCGAACGACAATTTTCTACCATCCCATATATATTATTTAGGTTATATGCCCTTTGCTCTTGCTGTCGTTGTTGTTGTTGCTGATTACAATGGTGATACACATTTCGAATACCATTGATCCACTTTTTTTTAATTCCAAGTACGGTGGGCCAAATTGAACGAACTGCTGAGTACAAGATTAATTATAGTTTGTTTTCAATTTCATTACCGAACTCCTTTTGGCGCAAACCCCCTCAACTCACTTATACCCCCTGCCCCTCGCCAATAGAAACTTCAGTGGATCACAGTTCAATATAGCTTGATTGAATGAAGATCCCCACCGTGCGCGAGATACTCCGACAGGGACAAAGTAATATTAATGTTCGATTAAAACTTAAATTACAGCATCAATGGTTCGATTATTTTAAGTGAATCTCTATCGACACGTACACACGCACGAACGCGCGCACGCACGCACGCACACGCACACGCACAGACACACACACACACACACACACACACACACACACACACACACACACACACACACACACACACACACACACACACACACACACCAGCGTTGAAAATGCTACGAACTTGTTAGAAGTGTCACGGAAGATTACATCAACAGTAGCAACAAAAGGAGTACAATGAGGTGAAGTGTTCCCGGGTTGTTCGAGACGGCACTTAACAGCCCCTTGACCCACGGTCTCTATCGATTTCGAGGGTATATTTTATCGAATGCACATTTTTTGTTTACGTTCGGTTAGAGACAGAGGCGAGATAAAAACACATACAAAGGAAAAGGAGATGCGATCGTCAGATTAAGATCCGAAGGGAAGATAATTTACAAGCATTCCAAATGAGCAAGATAATACTGTGATTTTTTTTAATTTCAGTTCTGGCACAATTTCAAAACAGCCGTAGAATTCCGATAATTAGTTGGAGTTTTCAAGTTCTATTATAGTCTGTCTAAAAATGAGGCGAAGTAATAAAAACTCATTATAAATGCAAAACCGATACAAGGTGGCACCCACTAAATGTGTCGAGTTCTCTAATGTTTTGCACGCTACCTCCCCTAATCTCTTTATATTACGAGTGTTTCTCCCTGAACATCTGCTATTTTGTGCGTCTCGACACATGCGAAGAACCACTCACTGGCGTACGGTCGGGAAAAATGACGAAATGTGCAATAATCGATAACTGAAAAAATTACGTGTGCGTGCGCGTGTGTGTGTGTGCGTGCGTGCGTGTGTGTGTGTTTGTGTGTGGGCGCGCGCTTGAACGAGATAGAGAGGGAAAGAAAGACAACACGTCAGTACATGTATGGTCGTAAATTAATTTATGAAATTTTGCGGCCCTGAGAAGGGCCAGTTTATGAAAAGTTTTTCCCAGCCGTCACCTTCTCCTTGGTAACCTCAGTCGTCGTCGTCATCGTCGAATTCTTCCCAAACATCGGAATCTGAAGAAGAATCATCATTTGGGTTGATAATAATTGGTTCTATCAACGACTCCGAAATGTTATCTAACTGAAACATTTGGTCTTCTATTTTCAGAACGTGATTTATGCATTTCCGCCAATTTTCCTTGGAAACTTTACATATTGCTTCTTTAAGCAATTTTTGACATCTGCTAATTTGAACGTTGTATTTGTCCTCGCCACGTCACCTTTTATTTGTGCCCATATTAGCTCAATGGGATTCAGGTCGCAGTGGTACGGAGGAAGCCGAACCACTGTTATTCCTTTCGCCTTGGCTAATCCATCGACGACGTGCCTTTTAAAATCACCTTTACGTGAATTGGCTAAACGCAAGAGTTCTACTTTTAATAGGTTTTCGGCACATTGGATCTTTTTCGAGGATAACCATTCTGCGATACGTTGTTTTCGCCAAGAGCTATTTGGTAATTTCTCTTCTAATCGGGAATGGTAACTAGCGTTGTCCATAACTATTACGGAACCATTCGGAATTAGATCGATCATTTGACCAAACCATTCTTCAAACACGTCCGCAGTCATTTCTTCATGGTAGTCTCCTGTCTTAGTTGATTCAAAAATTAGTTCTCCCCCTTCAACGAAACCATCCTCGCTTCCAATGTGGGTAATAATAAGCCGTCGCCCTTTACCCAACGAAGGCTTTAAACCGGTGGACCAACCTTCTAGAAAAGATTGCCTTCGATTAGTTACACTGGTATCTTGCCAAAATTTTGGTACGGAATGTCCTGCGTTAATCCAAGTTTCGTCCAGATAGAAAATTTTTTTCATTTCTAGCCTACTCCTTCGAATATCGCGCAGGTAACTTCTTCTCCACACAATGATGTCATCTCTTTCCATCAATACAGATTTTCTATTGTGCTTCTTCCATCGAAATCCCAAATCCTTTAAAATCGTCCATAATGTACATCGGCTCATTTTTGGAAAGTCCTCGTCTTCTTGGACAGACAATAGAATTTTATCTAGTGTTGGAAGTTCGTTGCGGAAAAAAAAAGCGTGAACTTTTCGACGTAGTCCCCTTTTTAGAAATTCGTCTAAGGAAATTTTCGAACGTCCTGGAGACTTTTTCTCCGGTTGAACAGGGCCACTCTTTCTTTCTTTTAATAACCTGTACACTGATGTCTTACCAACTCTCAGCATCGCAGCGGTTAATTCCACGGTTTTATCCACACTCGCATCTAAATTTTGTTTCTTGATGGAATCGAAACAATTCAAAATTAGAACTTTCTCATTAACTGAGAACGGCGCTAATTTTGGGCGTTTCGATGGTCCTGGTAAATTCTCCATACTCCAATACGTATCTCCGTACTTTAAAAATACCACTATGAACACACAGGAAAGTCACTGTCAAAGTTTGTCTAATCACACACACGTACACGTCTATAAGCAATGCTGACTGACTACTGTCTTAGGCTTAAATGGAATAAATGGGCCGATCTTATACACATAACCACCTGATATGTTAACGCAAGCATTAAGCGCAATCAGTTCCTTTAACTTACCTAGAATTACTGAGAAAATAATAGCCGTTTGGTCCCTTCTTGGAATAGTTAATCACATAATCCGAACTTTAGTATTTATCTGCACCTCGATTAGACAGCACCCACTTTTGTACTTCGGTAGGAAATGTTCATATCTCTTCGATTCTTCCATATCCCGAGGATTTATTAGACAAACAGTATGAAAAAAAACATTACCGTAAAATATTATAAAAAATACCGATTTCCAATATTGTAGTATGTTATATTAATGACGAGTTAACAACAATTCAGATAAAAAGGGCAGCGTTCCTGAGATGATAACAATCGCGGTCGTAATACCTACCTTTTAATAAAT
This sequence comes from Cryptocephalus primarius, assembly GCA_963576515.1. NCBI lineage: Eukaryota > Metazoa > Arthropoda > Insecta > Coleoptera > Chrysomelidae > Cryptocephalus > Cryptocephalus primarius. Next base: position 3,005,826 of record OY754938.1, on the reverse strand, counting down.
CAATTATACCGGTTTTAAGGAAACTCAACATTACATAGACAATTTTAATTCATTTATTAATATTCGTTGATTTCTTTAAGAACGCCTCTGATTAGCTGCGAAATAATCGGTTTATTACTTCGCCTCATTCTTTGACAGGGTATAGTTCTATTAATTTTCAAGTTTTAAGTTCATTTAAGTTCAAGTATTAAATCCGCCAACCACCCTCCAACTGAAACCGCACTTCCCCTTATTTTCGGATCTGTATCTTACTATGCTCAGATATATCATTACAACAAAATTGAATAAGAGATTTATAGAACAGGAACAGATGCGAATTGACATATTAGGAGATAATAAATTCGGTATCGCTGATTGGACGTGTGCCGCGCTCGATTTCGCCCACCAAAAAATATACCACCCTCAAAGCAACTATTCAATTTATCTCTCCACCATTCCCGACTTTACCCAAATATTTACCCGTGGAACTTAGACTGCTTCTTTGAGTACTCGAAATCTGTTTGTTCTGCGAGCGAAAATATTCCGGCAGAACAAAAGGGATGATTTGCCACGTTTTGAGGGGGTGAGAATTTATTCTGAGGGATACAGAGAGGAGGAGAGAAAGAAAGACACGTCAAGTCTCGGAAACGGCGCACGTACACGATAAGATCGAAATATATTTGAAGTTGTTGTTTGTCGAGTAGAAAGGCGACTTTCCGTGGGAAACATCCCTTACCCCTCCCCTTTAACCTCCACGACATGTGAAAGATAAAGTCGCTGCCTAGACGTTTGCGGAAGACGAATTATTTCGTTTTGGGGTGTTACACGCACGAAGTTTTTGAATTGCCTGTGTAGGCGTTTAGGAATTTAGGATCCCCCATTTATGAATTTTCTGCATCGGCGCAGCCTATTAATAAAAGTTTTGCCGTCGCATGTTAAGTAGTAGGGAAAGTTTTGGGAGGAAAAGTTGCGCAGCAAAGACACAGAATTCGGTCAGTTATAAGCAGTCAAGCGAACTAACTCCAGGGAGAAGAAGAAACGATAGCCACACCGGCAAACCATACACATATAAAATTTAGTTTACATAAATTACTGTAGTGTAATAACAATTTATGTAAACTTAGTGCAGTATAATTAGTATAGGGGGTAAGAAATCTTCGATCTCAGGAATGGTAGCGACAATAGTGCCGAATGGACCAGAGATCCTCCCTATCTATTAGGACCATCGTGCGTGGTAAAAAGCCACATCCTACTCGAAGTACCCCTGTCTTACAACGAAACCGATGGACATAGATCAGATAAGGTAGACAGAAAATCTAACTGACGTGGGGTTGGTACTCCTACTCAGTAGTCTCAAATAGAAGTTACTCGCACGTCCAAGAGTAGCCTCAGAAAGGACAAATCTTATATCGTCGGAACTGGCAATGGAAAATGGAATGATTTTGAATTACTAGTATATTAGATATAGCTACAATTCGGCAGAAATGATGGAAAAATGAAAAACTCGATATACTCATAAGGTAAGAGTAACAGCAGATTGTGACGAACACTATCTATTTTGGTGTGGATTATCTCAAAACAATAGAGCTCAGGCTGGTAGAGCAATTTTAATAAATGGTAGACTACGAAATCTAATTGGTAGATATGAATATATCAATGGTGGAATATGGACCGTAAACATCGAAACTAAAAGAGGAAAACAGTATAATCGAAATAAATGTTCGTAAAAAAGAAAAAGAGAGGAAAGCCCAAAATACTATTAGCTCTTACAAAAGGTTTATGATTTAGTGAAGAAGAATGGCTAGGTTATAATTAAAAGTGACTTAAAAGCGCAAGTAGGTAACATTGGTGCATCGGAAATCAAAGCGAATATACAATAAACAAAAGTGGTACGGTCCTAAGTGATTTTGCTTCTTTCAATAAATTCTTTCTCTAAGAAATAGAACATAAATAAATAAACGTGGACAGCAAGGGGCTACCGAAGCATAAACAATTATGTAATAGTCAACGAAAAATTAGCATACCTTGTACATGATATTCACGTATCTCGGGGCCAAATATTGGTAGTGATCATTTAATAGTACGAAACATAATAAACATTCCATATCCCTGAGTAAAACGCAACGTAAATGATAAACAGAAAATAGAAGAAACATACAAGGTTCTTCTGTTAAAAGACAAATGGGTTATAAACTTGTACCAACAACGACTGGTAACATAAATACAAACGATATCGAAAACGAATGGACCAATATTAAAAATACGGTGAAGGAAGCCGCAGACGAAGCTCTAGGAAGAATCGGAAAAATTACAAAAAAGTGGTTAAACCTATGAATTGAAACAATTGAAGAACTTCTAAAAGAAACAGGGAGAGCATATGAAAACTTATTAAAAATCGGACAGAGGAAAATAATGAGATTTATGAAAACAGAAGAAATAAAGTCAACACAATAGCAATAGAGTGAAGTCGAGGGAACTCTATATAAATGACATCAACCATGATGATCACTGCAAACAAGGCAATCCATATAAAATGATGAAGCACTTAATTAAAGAAGAAAAAACAGCGCCAATGGATATACATAATTGGAAGAATGAAAAAAATCCATTATAAAAACGGTAGGTACCTGTTACCTTTGGGACCGATTTTAATGAGACAGAAAATAATGAGATAGCGTCGACCACCTATTCTTAGAAGAACTACAGCAAGCAATGGGCAGACTAATGAACAAGAAAGTTACTGGAACAGACATCAACGTGGAGCTTTCTAAGTATGCTAATATTGCTAATATGCTAAAATACATTGCTAAAACTCAGGTTATTACAATTCCTAAAGTATTTGTTTGAAAAAGGAGGGTATATCAAAAAAATGTGATATTTCAAAATTACTATTATTGATTTAAAAACGATTACAGACGTAAATTGTCCCAACACGTGCTAGGAATGGATAGTGGCCGTATTCCAAAACAGGCCCTACTATGTGAACCAGAGGGTAAACAACAAGGTGTAGGACGTCCTAAAAAGGGGTAGACCCGAACAAGCTTTGGGGCCAAATCGTTGAAGGCTGAGGTTGATGTGGATAATGATGATGGTAAAGTAATTAGTAAGGAGCGGATTTTTCGTAACATAAAAAGTTAGAATAGATACGTTAAAGGATAGAATAAACATATCAAAAAAGTTGACACAAATTTGAAACAAATGTAAATTGTTTAAAATAAGGAACAGTTCTTGGGTAATATGATCTTCATATAAATAAATCCACAATTGTTTTAAATTTATTTATTTTCCTGTGAATAAATTAGCAAATATTTTCAGCGATAGGCTTGCTATTTTGCGTGATAATATATTCCTAACAAGAGAAAACACACATCTACTGATGTTGAAGTTATAGCTACAAATTTAAGATTTTCTGTTATAGTACCGGATAAATTACAGCTGCCTTTAGCTTCATAGCTGCATAGTTTTGACCAACTTCTTAAATTACGCTAAGGCTAGATTTCCTTTTCTCTCTACAATTCATAACGTTTTGGAGAGCATCCAGTATGAATAATGAATGGGCCAAAGTCAGTACGGATGCTTCCAATTCTAGAAATTTACTAGAAAGTTTTCTAAACTACCCGTTAATGTAACAATTTAGTCCCTAACGGTCTAATCGATCTATTTTTATGAAAAAGTTGAATGTGGCGAGGTAAGCAGATATTAATATTTCTTATAGATACCTTAACCACCTAAATTCCTTAATGAAATTGTTTCTAAAAGGTTAGATAAAATTGAAAATTAAATTTTATTGAATCATACATCACATCACTTTGCATTACAAATGTATTTCCAAGTGCTCTAAAAGGCTCAAAATTAGTAATATAAAAAAAGCTATTTTTTTAAATCACATTTAATTTTTTGATATACAGGTGGGCGGCCGAATTAATGAAAAAAATGCCATTTTAAAATATGAAAGTGTTACCGGTATAAAGGTACAAAAGTGTGGATTCTTAGCATATCCAGAATGTTCATTTTTAGGAGCTTCTCCAGATGGCTTAATTGGGGATAATGGATTACTTGAGATCAAGTGTCTTTTCTCTGTTAAGGGCAAACTATTAAATTCTGCGGAAAATAATTGTTTTTACATTAAGGATAACGAAATTAAGTAAGTTATTTATACTAAACTGTATCCATTTTCTTTTCATAGTTTCATGTAATTCCTAAACACATTTTCTGTTCCAGGCTTAAAATTACAAAACGATAATTATGTTGTTTTTATTTGTAACATTAAAATATAAATATTTGGTTAGCTTTTTTTGTAATGCCCCTTATCTACATTTTGGAGTTACCCTTTCTCAAAAAAATGGTATTGCAAAGTACTCAAGACTACACAATTAATAAGTAATAAAAGTTTCTGAAATGTTACATAGCTCAGTTTTTCTCATTATTTATAACTTTGGTTCATACTGATTCGAAATTTTATTTTTAATGATCATATTCGATAACAGACGAGGCGGAAATATTTCAATTACACATTTTGAATGATAAATTTACCTCGTTAGTTTACAGTTCCTAGTTTCTGTTCCCACCAAACAATTACTTGTTACAAATTCACTTGAGGGGAGTTTACCATGAAATAAAAAAAGTGTTCAAGCCTTTGAAGGAACGTATAAAATATATGTGCTAACGAAAGATATGAGCAATGTGTTAGAAAAAAGGTAAAGATTGTAGAGGTAAATAATGTGAATTGTAATTGGAACATTACAATTTATAATGGTAAAAATTGAAATTGATTGTATTCCTTTGCGAATGTGTGTACAAGTACCATTATTATTATTTATTTTATTTTCAAGTAATGATTTTCATAAAGAAAGACTTCACAAAAATGACATTTTTGGAAAAACGAGATCGAAATTTTATTTTATCAGCAATAACGATAATAACGACAATAATATCCCTTATGGTGTGAAAGTTAGTGATTTTGTGTAGTATTTAAAAATATCTATTCGAGGTATCTGAATGAGAATAATGGTCATAAATTTTATTGTCCGGTGACCGTGGCCGAGTCGAAACCTCCCACACCTAAGCTATTGGTTCCCTAAAGTGGCTTATCACAAAGCGAAGGGGCTGTGGAGGGGCATCATTCATTAATTTAATTTAGCTCTACAGTTCATAATTACAAAAATTTAGAGTAATAACTCTAGCTGCCAGTAACAACTACTTCATTATTATTTTTCTGCGTGGCCCAACATTGCCTCTTAGTCTTTACATGCAACTTACAGCAGTATTTAGTTATTTCTATATTTAAATCATAATTCTGGAAAATCTAAACATATTATTGACAAAAGCTTCTCGCACATTTTTTCGTATACAGAATATGAACTGCCAAATGAAAGAAATTTAATGATTGACTGATCAGTTTGTCTTCTAAAGCTCACAGAAATTTGCATTGTATGGTATAGGAATATTTTAATGTATCGAACAACCTTAAGTCCTCATAGTGTTAGTGTAAAATAAATTGACAATAATTAATTATAGTTAGTCTTAGTTATTAAATTATTAAGAACCCGAGAACGATACACTATAAATTTATACGTGAAAAGAAAACTTCGGAACCCTTATTGCGCACAAGAGTGAGTATGAGATTTGGAATTGTTAAAGTTCATACCGAGACACAAAGCTAAAAGTGCACGAAGCTAAAATTATATTCATGTAGTCACTGTCGCTCTCTATTTCTAAATGTATAACAATATTTGGGAAATTTTGACTGCTACTGTATTTTTCCAATTTTCAAGACCACTACGAATTACTTCTATGGCAGTTGCATTCCAAGTAGGTGAATTATTGTCTTCTTACTTAAGGTTTCAGTTGATGCAAAATATGTTCTCTTGAGTTGAAGATGCAATAATAATGAAGGAACCTACCACCCCGAAGATGCTCTCCGACTCGCCGCGCACTGTGGAAATCCGAATGTCCGAACAACAGCCGTCTCTTATGTAAGTCACCTCCCTCGCCTCTCACGATCTAGCCCTTAGGGTTCACCGTGCCCGAAAATCTTTTTCCTCTTTATGTCTTTTTTTTTGTTTAGTATTCCTGGCCTATATGTTCTCCGCTCCAGGCGAGAATAAAATATTTTCTTCTTTTTTGTTTTCGATCTGTTGTTTTATTCACACCAAGCTTTACCCCCTGTAACTGCCAACCCCCTCCCTCACGTAACCGTGACATATGATAGAGTCCGGCACGTGACATTTTGGAGTCCATGCATCTATAAGTACAGCACGAAAAATGGTTATTCTTTCTCCCTCATTACATGACGCATCTATTGCTAGTATTTACTATTATCAATCAATCCTTTGATGGAATATCATAAATGTTAAACCATGTTCATTCAAATAAATAACTGGCCTGTTATGTGTTCGTTATTATTTAATTTTAGTTAGATACTCCACTCGCCATAACTGTAGGAGATGGGATTCCAACAATACTAGTTTTTCATAACTTATGCGTCGCAAACGATTCCAAAGAGATGATTTAAAACACTTAATACCTGTGTTATCTGTAGCAAATCTATGTATTAAATGGTCTAATGTTGGCACAAGTTGGCTCTTGATACATCGCACAGATTTTGCGAGGAATAACGTCGTCATTGGTAATGTCAAACTGTAAAGAGCCGCTGTCGCCTCTTTTCTGTTTTGTAAATTTCAGAGAACTTCAAAATTGCATAGAATTTCAAAATTGCAGAGAATTTCAAAATAGCAGAAAGGTAAGACAATTTCCGAATGTTAATTTGTAGTAAATAACTTAACAAAATTTAATTTTAATAACGATTATTACTTCACAGAAGTATTGGTATTTTTATTTGAAATTGAAAATATTCGAGTTTTGTCGGTCATGAGATAATACGAGCCTGGAATAGGCCCTTACTGGAGGGGTGGCAGGAATCCACTAACAAATTACCAAAGGAGTAGTTAATGCTGTTTATTGCATTTTACAACTTGACCTCTATAATGGAGTAGAAAAGTGTAGAACCAGCTATACAAACCGTTACCGAATATATGTACGTTAAATCAACAAATTGGACATTAAAAAACGGAACTGCTTCATTAAATATTCGGAATATTTACAAACTAAATATTGTAAAACGTACGAAAGGGTAACGAATGGCGTTCGTCAAAATTACCAACAATATTTTTTTTTTCAGTGTATAATCTTGTCGCAATCGCATCTCATTTTAAATTCATACTGATAATCGTTTCCAAAAAACAAAAGCTTATTCAAATTTAACTTTTAATTACATCCCAGACTCGACACGTTTAAAGTATTACAAAATTCCCTCTAAATGAACATGAAATGTCGGAATTGCTATGTGAAACGAAGCGGACGGATTTGAAAGGGTTTTTTCTCCTCAGAAAATTTCGTCATCAACTCTTTAAATAAGATGGATTTCATGCGCTCCAACAGCTTCCATTTATTTAGGTTGATGGGTCTAGGTGAAGCTATAATTACGTATTAATGGCAAAAGGCGAGTAAACGAAGGTGAACGGTATACACGTAATGGCATCTAAACTTTCGTACATGTCTCATATTCGCGCTGTTAGGGAGAATTGTGGCAAATGGAGAATTTTAGTGTTACATGTGAACATATTTGTTCTAAAAGATGGGAAGTTTGTTGATTTACATACTCTAAGTAAGGTATAATGGGTTAGCTGTCAAGGTGGGCGGGTTAGAAAGAAAACTCTTTTCACTAAAAAAAAACACAACACCTTTGTTTCACGTATATATATATATATATATATATATATATATATATATATATATATATATATATATATATATATATATATTTCGCATATATAGAATATTGGACACAATCTAAATTTGACATTATGACGCTTGTGTTTTATAAAAATAATAATGACTTAATTGATGTCTACTTTAGGTTATGTTTATTTTAGAAAAAAATATACTTGATATTATTGTCAATAAAAATTTCTTAATATGGATAAAAATTATTTTTTATCAGACTGTGTCTAGTGATATAGGGGCGTGCTTTCGCGTTTCACTGTTGTTGGAATTATTTTTCGCTCTACGTCCCAACCCCCGACGATATGTTATCCAAAGTACGAGCCATACCATATTGTTCGGAGCACTTTGAATAAATGATAGCCTTGTTGAGTAAAATAGAATATAATTGAATATAAAACCAAAGTTATACGCCCGCTATTTCCGAGACTAGAGAGCTAAGCTCTATTATATGTTAAGGTCGTCTGGCCTTTCAAAGAAATAGAATGAACGAGAGGAGGGGGCGGAAAAAGAAAAGAGCCGAGGCTCGAATCCAATGATTTTTATTTATCTTTCCTTTTATCTGATCCTTCTGGCCCATTCAATTCAAGATCAGATATCTGTAGTGATATTACTAATTCAATACGATACATAATCCCGGATGAAACCTCCCGACAATTTAATACGCGTGAAAGAAAAACTTGATGACAGTATCGCCGGAAAATTTTCCAGATTAATAACGTAACGATCCGTTTTCGTTTTTTGGCAGTTACGTCGGCGTCGCCCAAACTCGCATTGTTTCCGTTAATTTCCTTGCTTCCGTTTTCGAGCGTTTCCCGGTTCTTTTTTCCCGCCTTTACTCCCTTTCTTTCCGGTCTTTTTTTTCGAAAAAATGATGGTCGCGGCGATCCATCACGAGAAATATCGCTCGAGATTATGCGACAAGCAATTGGGACGGGTGATTTAAAAGTCCGAAAGGTTAATAATTCTTTTATGCTTCATTGTGAAAGGGATTTTACTGCAGAGGGGGTGAAAGTACGATATATCTCACTTGGCGAACGTGTGTTTCGTAAAACTTATACGTATTGTCCGTGATACATTCAGAACAAGGGGGTGGTAAAAATATTTTTTTAGTCGATATCAAACAATTCTACAAAACGGAGTGACGTTAAACGATGACAATGAAAGCAGCACAGCTATTAAGATGTATTACAACGTGGTACTCAAAAGGTACTATAAAATATGGGAAGTTGGAGTTATGGGGTCATCGCTGCAATTTATGAAACCGGATGTAAATGTATCTGTGTCTTTACCACCATATCTTTTTGATACAAGCAACTACAACAAAAACATGATATTCGTATTGATACCAGTAACTACTATATAGTGTTAACTGTAATATAACTGTAACTGTGTATATATATATATATAAAGAGGCAGTCTATAGATAAGTGTAGTACAGTCAACACTTAAATAAAGCGTCGTATACGAAAAGTGTATTTTAATAACAAACCTCGAAGATAAAGTACCCCATCAATCAAGCTAACGTTAACAGAAACATATATGTCGATTTCCACGAAAAATCGTCCGAAAAGTGGCCACGAAATGCACAAAATTTAGATCCCTCGGCACAACTTCTGGAGTCGGTTTTTTTTTTCAAGTTTTGGGTCCTAGAAAATCATTGAAAATGGTGAACACGCGAAAGAATGCCCCCATGGGGGGTTTTCAGGCGAAAATGCACTTGTATTTTAATTCAAATTTTGCCGTATTCCCGGTTCCTGGGATCATATGTATACCGGCCCCGGAGTTTCTTTATGGGGGTTTTTGGGCCGTGACTACATTTTTCGGTTGAATGAGATCATGTCAAGCCTCGTAGGAGGGAACCCAGGGGTGGAGGGCAAGGGCAAGGGGTTGGGGGCGGAGAATTAGCGGTGACAATTACGTGGGTGGGTTGTGAGCCTCTGAGGGTTCAGAAAATGATCATCTGGGATCGCTTCGACAGCCGCTGAGTCCGTTTTTGGACTTATCCTGGCCCTTGAGGGGGTGGAATCTGGGGGGAGGGGGGTGTCCGGCGAGTAGATTTTGAGCTCCCGGGGCTTCAAAGTATCTGTCTGTGGATTTAGAAGGCCGGTCATCTCATTTTTTGGGTTTAGTGGATCACCCGTACCTCCTTCAGGCTGAAATAGAAGGGGAGAGGGGTGGGGGGGTGTTCATTTTATGTCTCTGCCCTCTGAATCACTTCCAGAGACCTCGAAAGCTGATAGTTCACTTCCGTAATTTTCACAGCCCTCCCCGACATCTCACCCCCCGCCAGGGTCGTGGTGAGCAATCAGACTTCAAAAATGGAATCTGTGACCTTCTGGAGAAACTCCTGAATCAGTATGAACATGAGATCAAAAATCGGAAAGTTGGCGAAATTTCAGGTAAAATTCAGCTCAACTTGCGCCCGAAAACCCCCCATGGGGGCATTCTTTCGCGTGTTCACCACATTCAATGATTTCCTAGGACCCAAAACTTGAAAAAAAACCGACTCCAGAAGTTGTGCCAAGGGATCTAAATTTTGTGCATTTCGTGGCCGCTTTTCGGACGATTTTTTGTGGAAATCGACATATACATATATAGGTTACATATCGTTTGGTGTAGATACCAGTAAGTACATAAACAATTCGTCCGAACATATTAGCATTTAGCAATATTTTCAATATGCATATTGGTAATTCAACATTGGTTATAGACAGATATTTTTTGATATATTTGATATATTTGAATACATTTTTGAACGTTTTTGATATATTGAAATTGCCATGGCAAGGGAAAATCAATTCACCCTGGTCTTACTGCTATGTCATACAATTAAATTCCTATGAATGATAGAGTGAATAAAATGAAAAGGTTTAATAAGCGTGAATAATGCATTTATTTGGATTCTATAATGCTGTACAGTATCATATACAGTATTATATATAACTATTACACGTATGACGACTAAGAGGTAATAACCCACTTGTAGGATGACCAATGACCAATAAATCAAACCTACTAATTAGACTGACATGGGGAAAATAAAAGTTAGTAATATAAATTATAATTTTACTTATTTCTAGGGACAGGATGGCAGCGAAGGGCTTTTTCGATGGACAATTTATATCCGCTCTGTTACCAACGGCTCAGGCGAGTCTAACCGCGATTTACCATTAACTTCAGCCCTTGACTTTTTCCGATTATTACACATTTTTCCCTCGACTTTGTTGTTAAAAAACCATCTACTCTTTTTCATAGACCCTCAAAGGTTATTTTTTCAAAGGCTATTCAAAACAAAGAAAACATTAAAATTCACAAAGCACTTTTGGTTATTTCAAATAATCACTGCCACCTCCTTTAAATAAATACGGTAAATCAGCATAATCAAAAAGTTTAATAAACAATGAAAGTTATTCATTTAAGAGGCCTCTATGCCCCTGAAAATTGTTGTTTCAATAGAACTCTCGTAAAAATTAATCAATTTGAATGTGTTTTGTAGTAAATTGTTCAGAATTGACAAAAGGAATTGGGACTGCTCTTAATATTTTTCAAATTTAAAAGAAAAAAAATTATTATCTGTAAAGGTTCGTTATTAGTGAATATATTTAGAATGAATGACCAAGCCCAAGTTAGCACTACAGTTTCAAAGCTATGTATAAAATTTCAGTCAATAGTATCAACTAATTTTTATAATTTTTTTTTCTATAGACACAATAATTACAGCTGGATAATTTCATTATTCACTATTTATAAATTGGTACCAGATTTAAAATCATGCTTATCTTGATTCTGGCATTACGTATTACAATAAATTGTCTACTAAATCTAAGTGTAAACTCTGTAAATCCAATTTGCCCCTTTAAAATCCTATTCTTTTTATCCCCGCGACCAATTTGTTCTGGTAAGATTCCCCGGTTTTTCTCCCAATACACTTCCACGGCTTTTCCTGCGTTTCCACGAAACCCAATTACGTACTTTTCCAAATATATACGTTATATATGATTTTTGTTTCATTTTCTTTAACGCGGCCACATTTGAGATTCGCGCTACCGCCTCTGAGCCGTCCGTAAAATTTTAACGAGTTTCGCGATTATTCCACTAATCCGATCCGAAATCCCCACGAGAAGAGTACGCGCGAAAATAGAAAAGCTCTCCCCCATGAGTAATATGCGTTGTTTGATTTTATAATCGGGGGCGGGATTTTTAGAGCGGTTCCCGTAGACTAGAGGAGGAGAGGGAGCACAATCTTTTGATCGGTAACTTTCACATAATCTCCTCGTAAAGTCCCAGTGTAATAAAGGGCGCAAAAGCGGCGAGGGATTAAACGGATTATGATCAAGAAGGAAGAGCTGTTGATGAATCTTTTCCGAGATAAGTGAGATGAGCTAACGATAAGAGTTGGAGAGTTTTCAGGGAACTGGGAATGGCACCAGGAGACTTATTTCTGACTCTAAATATTTGTGTTACGTTTAAATTTAACGTATTTGGAGATATTTGATACATGGAGACATTAACTAAGTGAGTGCAACGCATTAGGCAAGACCTGCGTAAGTAGAGTTCTTACCTATTGGTACTGTAAGGAGGAATTTAAGCGGATGATATTGTTTTTATCACTAAAAAAAAGATATATTGTCTTCTTGGCATATTATCAATGTAATGGCTTTAGTGGGATAGTTTAAATGTTTGTATGTTGTACATATTAACAATACTATAGAGCGTCCCAGAACTCTCCTGCCAAGCGGAAATCCCAAATATTAGAAATGATTTGTCGATTTCAATTAAATTATCGTTATCCGAAAATGCTCTATCAAGTAGTTTTTGAAGTTGACTGCTTGTGGTAAATTTTATCAAAGTAGCTCGAAAATTACATTATCTCTAACGTTTAAATTTCATAGAGTGACTAAGGTTGTAATAACCAACAGCCATTGTAAATTTTATTTATCCATTATAATTACAAGAGGCTGAAGTGGTGAGATCAACAGACATTTTCAATTATAATTTTTTAATCTTTAGGTAAGCTCAAAACTTTTATAGCGTTTTTATTAACTCACTTTTTTATCTCTTCTGCTGGAAGAGACATGTACTAGACACTTGAAACTTTAAACATAGCTGAGAACTGGATGACAATGAAGTATTAACTAGCTAGTTAAAAGTAGGAGCTAGTGATAAGAGGGGAAAAATGTTAACAAAATTAGTCCCTATAAGCAGGTTTCTTTCTCAGATGACCTTTCATTTCAGTTACATCTTCATGGAGGATATGATGACACGAATGCTGGAAGATAACTTGCTGAAAAAATGGCTGAAATAATACTCCAAGCGAAACACTTATTACCTGAAATTGTTTATGCTTATCACTCCCTGTGTTAGGTCTATTCGTCTTGGACATTTTATGTACGATGATGCAAATAGTGAATTGCATTTGTTGATATTGACATCCAAAAATATTACATGGTGCAAAGTCCACCCAGAATCCCTTTGTTGAAACTCAGAGGCTTTTGAGTCTATTTCTGAACAAAGTCTTCAAAGACCTGATCTAAATTTTCTGAAACGGTTATGACTTTGTTCCTTTTGTTAAACGATTTCAGGCATCTCCTTTTCGGGTATTGTATATCACGCGAAAAGCTTCATATTAACTTTTGCAACGTGATGCTGTTCCAAATATTTCAAGATAATATCCAACATTTTAGTTTTCACTTCTATGCAGAATGATAATAGTCTATGTGATTTTTAACATTTTTAAATCTGTAGCTCACTGTACGAGTTTTAAATGCATGCTGAAGTTTTTCAGCATTGTCATCACTTTGTAAATTTTTTTCTTTCTATCCTCTTCTGATTAAGAGGATTTAATTTTTGTTTCTTATGTGGCGCAACAACTGACAGGTTTATTCCACAATATGCCTGCATATGAATAAATTAGAAGTTATTCAATTAAGAATAAATTTGTACGAGGAATTTGTAATTTATTGCACCTGATTTTTGCACACCTGACCATTGTTACCACTCAACACCTAAGTAAATCATAGAAAGCGGTGTGAATAATATACATTCGATGATCTCCAATTTGAAGCTGAAATCTATGAAACTCTTCAATTCTCTACGACCTTCTTTTGATGAAGAGTACTGCACATATATGGTAAGAAGGTATGAAGCTGGAGGTGCTCTGTATGATGTGTTCGAGAAGTCGCAACTGTGTATTGAACATTTTGTGCATGAAATGCAACGAATCAAATTTGAGCGCTTCTTGGGTAAAATAAAGACATAGTTACCATAGTTACGGAGAAACTCCCAATTCAATTTATAAAGGGGAAACAGGAGGAACAAAAAGAGGCTCAATCTATGCTCAATTTAATCCCGTCTCCTTAATTGTCATCTTTACGCATTCTAAATAATTGTAACAGATGCTGGCAAAGAAAGAGACAGGAAATTTAACTTACTCAACGATATCAATGATGTAGTAGTAATAACAATTAGTAATTTCTTAGGTATAACTTGTTTTACGTGCATTTGTATTTTGGACATGTTTTGCTAACAAACAAGAGAGAAAATTTAAGAGAGAGCATATTGTAAACCCAATCAAGGTTTTGAATTTTTACTATGATAGTTGCTGTCTGTATTTGTACATTATCTTGAGATGTTTTCGACTTGCCAAGGCTACAAATTCAGAACTTAAGGTAGAAATATTTTGACATAGGATTTTCATCTTTTAATAAGAATCGTGATATAATATGGAATGAGTTTTCAGTTGTCTATTTGTAGTTTAAGGGGACCTAAATTCAGACAATAAACATGAGAGAAAAATTTTAACTTTCTGAATTTTTCATTTGTAATTACTTTGCAACTATCGGACTAAAAGTTTGTTTCTTTTTGAATTATAAAGAATGTCTGATACATAATTTAAATTAAATGCTATTAATAATTATGGTGTAATTTGTTATAAACAAACTGAATTAATGTAGTGGACAAAATGTAAACCGTTTTTATTTTATTTTTATTTTTTCAAGTCGGTACGTTGTAACATTTTTAATAAATGGAATGTTTTAAAAATGCTTTTAAAAGTCTCTTGGAGGTTTCAGCTATGAGAAGAAACGGTCGATATTGTGTGAAACATAATATCAGTAATATAAAAGTATATATATTTCATATAATAATACAAAACCAAACTTCTAAAAATAATACTTTATTTTTATTTATTATTCAAATATGGCAGGGCACAAATACTTTATTACCTTTTTGATTGTTACAAAACACCTATAAATGCGATTAGGCTATTAAGCTACGGATTCAGGAAAAACAGCAGGTTTACCTACCTAGTTTCTAGATGATAATCCTATTTTAGTTTAGTTATTCGACCAAGTGCATCTGTCCTGGCACATAAACAACAGAGGTAAGTTGTAATTGCAAAAATGTTCAAACCTAATAAATCTAATATGCGCGCTAGTTTTTTCGACCCGATCATATCAGATTTTATTAATGATGTTCTCAAGTTCTTCTCAAAGTCCTTATGAGAGAGTGACTTTAACAACCAGAATTCGACACCATCTACAACGTCGCACTGCAGAAAAACCTGTAAATATTTAATAATATTTGCAGTACAACTAGTACATTTTTAATTAAGTTTAGCATTATATTAACATCATTCATTTTATAAATTACAAAGAGTGTCTTACCACAAATGAAATTATAATAGTGATTATTATAATTATTATTATTTTAAAATCCCCCTCTTTAAAAATACAAAGCTGATACACAGTGTAATGCGATAAAACTCTCGGCCGTATGTTGCGTCCGTCCGTTATGTGGTTAATATAATATTGTAGAAGAAAATTGGTTAGACACGCTGTGGTTATATTAAGAATATTTGACGCGAGAATTGTTATCGTTTCTTTCGGATCGGACGGCTATGTCATGAATGTTCTCTTTGTAGAACCCACTGTTCACTCCCCTTTTGGTGTTATTGTCTCCCTGTTACCATTCTCGTTCACCTCAATATGGGTTATAACGGTAATATCTAACGATAACCTAACGGTAATCCTGACGATGATAATAAGCAGAATCACGATTTTCTGCTTATTAAAGTTAAAGCTTGTATATAAAGGTACATTTTCTTGCAGTTCGGACAGTCGTTTCATGATTTGTTCTGTTGTAAGTATTAAACCGTTATTAATTTTGTAACATCTTATACATATTGCGAGAGTTCTGGTTTCGAATCCTGTTCGCAGTTGCAAACACCATTTTTTACAATGGTCACAATCAACGCGAACCAATAAATGAATTTGTTTTTTAAAGTGCCATAATTTTAACTTAAATGTTTTGGTGGTATCACTATTTTTTTTTCCTTATGACGTCTTTTCTTTTAAATTACAACCCCGTTTTTGATAGCGGACAATTATTAAAAAAAAACCGTAAATGAAAAACAAAACTTTCACAAGTTAATTAGAGTTCGATTTAGGTTTAAATAATTATACAAGAGCAATCGTTATAATCAAATAAAGTATTCTAAAAGTTAAGTGTTACATTTAATATTTTACTGTTTCCGAATTCGTGAGCTGGGGTTGGAATATGCGTCACTTTCGATGTACTTCTATATCGCACTGTTGTCACGTTATAGTTGACGTTTGGTTGACGTAATTAAACCTTTATATTGAAAATTCTCATTCACTCGGTTTATAAAGTTCAAATTGACCTCAGTGAGCAATTACCTTGCAGTTCAGTAACGTAAACAATGAGATAAATGGCTTCGATCTGTATCGTTAAAATCGATACCTTCGAGGGAAAGAAGTTCCGAGCAATTGGTGATTGATAGTGATTATTCGAGAAGCCTCGAACAGGAAGGCTGTGTACGTCTCAGAAAGAACAGAAGGTCTAAGTAGATTTTTCAGTTAGAAGGGGAACTGTTAGAAAGTAGGGGAATATTGGAATTGACAGCAGTAGTATAAGTATTATAGTATAGTAATACTATAACTGAAAAATTCAATCATCTGCATCGGAACATGCCTCCTTAGCTTTAAGTAAATTTTGGAGACGAGTAGTTCTAAACAATCAACTTGTATTAGATATAAATACAGAAGAAAAAGTAGTATTGATTATGGGAGGTATTTGAAATCAACGTATGTTTCTGCAACGTAAATTTCTGTCAAGGTAGTGACCATCATTGAACCACGTATTTTCGTAGGCCATTTGCTAGCTTCAGAGTTAAATTAATATTCAATACCAAGGGAGAATGCGGTTATTATTCATATAGGTGTAGGAGGGTAGGTATTAAATTTGTCATAGTGGTGTTATCGGTTCAAACAAATTGATCCTAAATGAGAAGCAAGATTTTTAATTCTCATTTAAATATATAGCTCGGCAAGGCAGCCAAGCTCTGGGATGCGTGACGAGCAATGAGATCCTAACAATTAAATTATTTAACTACTTTTATGATTTAATTCCCTAATATACCTAACATATTAATATATCTAATATACCTAATATATCTAACCTAACAAACAACCGCATAAATTACTTTTGTTATATAAGGTTTAAAACGCAAGAGCAAATAACTTAACACACATCGATTGAGCGGTTTCAGACTCAGCATTGTAGCTGTATTTGCGAGGATTCGACGCGGGAAAAAGAAACTGTACCGGCACAGAGACGAGGCGTTCCCTGGATTGCGTCTGACGTTACAGGAATCAATCTGTCTCCAACTCTCGTCGCCTCAGGAACTGGAGAATTTGGCTCAGCCCCGGCCTCACTTGAATCGAACTCACTTGGCAACATCTTGTCGCTTTCGTACCTTTTTTGTTAATCTCAGCAGGTGAATTAAGATAAAAGGTCATTGTTGCTAATATCTTAGCAAGTAAAAAAAACGTAATTTATTCGTCACGGATACTTCTGCTTTCTTGCATGGCTCGTCCCAATCTCCTCTTCGAACCCCTCACCAAGCCTCGTAACACTCGAGTCGTTTGCACGACCCTCGGAAAACCAATTAAAATCATTCTAATAATTCGGGGGCGAAAGGCGAAAGTAACATTTCGTTTAGAACATTTTTCCTCCAAGTATAAAACAACTTTAGAAAATAATGTTTATTTGCATGTTAATTAATAAGTAGTGAAAGGAGTGGCCTAATCACACGCAATTCTCGGGAGTATTCCACTTATATCAAGTAACGTATTGTGAATTTTAAAAATAGCTCGTGGATGTGTTAAATAGGGAAATACTTTAACAAATTTATATGTTCATTAAAATTGTATTTAATTAACTGAATTTCATTTTCTCTGTGAATTGCTGAAAGGAATGAATAAATTTTAGATATTCATTTTTGTTGTAACAATTGAACTTTGTATTTGTCTTGAACATTTGAATTTGTAATTGAGCATTTAAAATATTAAAAACACAAGAGAAACAAAATAGTAATGAAAATATTTTAGAATAATTAGTTACCAAAGTTGAGGTAATCTTATGGTAGAAACGAGAATAGCGGGCCCTAAAGCCATTTTTTTAATTGTGATCGTGATTTTTACCTTGGGAATTAGAAAAATATTTTACAAATTAACACAGTAATTAATAAACAACATTAAGACAAATTAATAAAGTAAGAGACACGAGCATTTATTTTAAATAAAACAAAATCAAAGTTATATTACAAAATTTAAAAATAATGAAATGGACGGCATTACCCACATTCCTGTGGTAAGGGGGTGATATTACCCCTTCATTAGTTAATGACAAATATCACACATAAAACATTTTTTTGTCTTCATTTGAACAAGTTTTGTGTGCCCATTCGCCACATATTGCGCACCTTATCCAGATCTCTTCGTTTTTACCGAATTCACAACAATTCATACAGATGTCATCATTACTGAATTCGCAACATTCACTTTCGAAACTATATTCTTTCTCTTCTTCTTATCTAACGGCCTTTGTATTCGCTTAGACTTTTCTCTGGATGTAAACATTTGGTGTTTTATGTTTTTTTTTTTTTTCGTTTTCGTCCGAGATCACCAAAAACATTTTTCTTTACTGCAGTTTTCACTATAGCTCTTTTTGGTTGAGAATTTTTTACATTTTCCTTTTCTTCTAAAATATATTTCATTGGCGTTGACGCAAATATTAGAAAATGTCGCCTGTTTTGTTTGGCTTGCATCTTAGAAGCAGATTTTGAAGTTTCAGAAATAGGCAAAATTTAATCACAGGACAATTAAAGGGTCACTGTGTCATTTACGTGCTCTACGTCATTCTCAGGTTTAAGCTCCGGGGCTTCCTGCCTCGCCAAACTCAAATTTTCAGGAAAGTTAAAGTCATCTTCAGTAAAAACCTTTGAGTTCATAGCAAAAACACCTATAGCTTTAAAACCATTTATGGCTTTTTCAAGGTTGCAATTCGACCAAATGCTTGGTCAAATAGCTCAGCAATCTCATTGGAAGTATTTTTCTCATCAGAATGGCTACGCAAATATTTGTTATACTCTGAATCGTAGGCTGCTTTCAATGCACCATAGTAAGGCACATCCAGGTTGTATGCGGTGGGAAGTGTGTGTGGAGGAATTGTGAAAAAACAATAAAATTATAATTATAATAATTGTAACTCTTCAACGTGCAGCGACTTACATAATTATCCAAAATCAATAGGACAGGATCATCTGCAGAGGGCTTCAGAAAATTTTGAAAATATATTAGCCAATCGAAAAGAAGTCATCGTTTATTCATCCATCATTTAAACTCACGCAGAAAGCTCCCAGTGGACCATTTTTATTGATTGTGGGGACATCCTTTCTGGTGCTTACTATGTACTTTACTTTACTATGTACTTTACTAAATAAACATTGCTGATATATAAATACCCGAGTACGTTGCTGTTGTCAATTTCCCTCTCTCCCAACTTGTTACAAATCCGACTGTTTTCTGTCGTGTCTTAGCATAAATTTTATAAGGCCTCTGGACCGTCATAATGCCAGTCTCATCTCCATTGAAAATTCTGACTTGAAATCTTTAACTTTTCTACAAAAATTCCGAAATTTTTGTAAAATCTTTTTTGTAAAATCTTTTCTTTTGTTGCAGGCAGTTATTCGGTTAATATTGGTGACATCTGATTTCCTCAACAAAATTACTGCATTTCTACGTAAAAAAACCCATAAAGTCAGTATAATCTTGCTGCTTCCTAACTTGCCTGAAAATATTTTTTTAATTATTTTTTATTGAATAGGCACATGCACACTGTTCTATCTGGCTTGATGTCACTCCAAATAAAGCTTTGACAGTTTGATATTTTACGCGGTAACTCATTCTCTTCTTCAGGAGGAAATACTGTGTTCCTTCCTAAAGATAGTCCAGAAGTTTTCCTGTTTCCACGATCTTGTAGAGTGTTTCGAGGCATGCTGAAACACCTTGATGCTTCTATCAGTGCACCATCATTATTCATTGCATACAAACCTAATTTTAGATCCTTCGCGGTCCAGAATGTCTTGTTCGTTTTCCTAATATATTTACGACGCATCTGAAAATCCCAAAAATGTATTACCTAATTGTTTAGGGTAATAGCCCTAATCACCCTATCCTGCAAAGCGGGGAAGCGAACACTTCGCTTCCCACCCCCGTTCCTCACTATTCTGTAGCGAGTGAAGAGCGATATGGGTGACGCAGGTTAGGCGGTCACTTTTCCCCTCAAAACGGTGAGGCGGTATTCTATATAAAGTGGGAAGGCTCTCCACGAGTCGCATTCCCACATAAACATTCTGTTGCTCTGTATCAAGGGAATTGATATTTATTTTATAGTCCGCGAAGAAGTAGAACCTTTAGAATTGACAGGCTTACAGCTTAGGTTCCGTAATAGTTCAAAACAGACTTTAACTTTCCCATTCTGAAGATGTGAGAAATGGGGATGACATTTATTTAACGCAGAAGTTTTGACGTCAGTTGGATTTAAAATTATTTTAATAATATTAGCGTAGCAACGACCTACGTTTTTGTCTTTTTTCCTTCCATCGAGGACAAATATGCTGATTTGCAGTATTTCCTGAATATATAATTTCTCGTCCAGCGGTAGTTGAAATGATTTTTTTTTATTCTCATTGTCCGGTGGTATATTTAAATCTCCGATGGGCGAAAAAAAAGCTTTGAATATTTACCATCAAAATGCGTTGTGCTATTTTTTTTTAGGTTTTCTTTTTAGGCATCCTGGCTTTTTTAAATTCACCTTAAAAAATATTTGTGAACATTAGTATGTGTAGACCTTGCGTGAACAAGTTCGAGTACCGATTTTACCGCCTTAGACCGTCTGCAAGAGAAATTCTCTTTTATGGATTGTAGTTATTTATTGTACTGTTCTGTACTTTTTCATAATCTTATAATATTATATTGGTAAGGCAAAAGGTCTATCGATCATTTTTATGAACTCCCAGGAAAAAGTATTTTCGAAACTTAATTTTGAGAAGTTAACTTTCGATTGATATTTTTTACATCCTTTGATCTTTATTTATGTTTTGATGGCGATTTTGTTTTATTTATTATTCATATTAGTGGACAACCTAAACATATTTTATTAACTGATGTGTACATGGCCATAGCCATATACTAACCACAATTTTGTTATAAGAGGAACATATTAATTTTTTTAGAAATTGGTGTTATCGGTAATCAAACATCTATCTTTGACACCAAAAAACCGTTGCATTACATTTCTTTATTGAGACGCTACTGATGAAATGGCTGCTGAAAATCAAACGGCTGCTAGAAATGCACTTTGATAAACTGGCTGTTGAATTTTTGGCTGATAACTTCACACCGGTGATTCAAATTTGAGTTGTTTTAAGCTGCTCACGTCCATTTTCATACGTACCTTCCGAATATTGTAAAACGTATTCAAATATAATTAGTCGTTGGTATTACGTCCATTTGAAATCAAAGCAGTTTCTTTCGAGTTTTGGTGCATCAAGAAATATGGTTTTTTTTCTGAAAGCGAGCAATTCTACCTAAGAAATTTGCGTACTCTAATAGTATCTCAGAAAAGTAAAATTTCTTTCTGTATCGTTGAAATAACTGGGGTCAAATTAATAACTTAAAATGTTATTGAATAATACGTTGATTTTACATATTCACTTATTTAAAATGATTTTAAATAATAAACCAAGATAATAAGTAATACTACTCTGAAGTATGTTCAAACTAAGCATGAAAATTTCTTTAGTTTCATGAAATTATTCATGTTTAATAGAAAAGTTATATATTTGAGGTCAATTTCAACAAAAGAAACGCTGAACTGTAGGTATGATTTAGAGGCCAGTTTAGAGTTCCGTGTTTAAATCTTCCTGAAATTATTGTTTAATAGTTTGCTTTGTGTTATTTATTTTACAGTTGCGTACCAACATACTAAAAAAATTGCTCCATAAAATAAACAGCAACCATTTTACACTAATTAATGTATAATAAAAATATTATATTACACAAAGTAAACATCATATCAAGAAGTGTATGAGGGCAAAGGAGACACAATTGTAATTGCTAAATCGATTGACGGGTTTTCTAAAACATAAATCGATATAAATTAATAAACCTACAAAATTTTCATTGTTTATCCTTCTTTATTTGTAATTTAAATAGTACATATTCACTTAACACAATATCCAACACTTCCATTGAACTATCAAATGCTTGAAATAGCCCATTTCCCAATTTGCCCTCGAAGAGCGGAATTCCATTTGCGCTTTGAAACGGCGCTCCTCGGGGAGCGTTGGCCTCGATCTCAATTGTCGAAAGCAAAATCCCCGGTATAATTCTTTTTTTGAATTCTATAAATAAACAATCCTAAATGGATCCGTGATGAGTCTTTTGTAAAAGAAACGCTGTGTCGCTGATGTTCGTTCAAATTTTTAATAACCATTTCGCAGCTTAATAAAAACTTGGGTGATTTATTATCATTACGGAACTTTCAAGATAAACGAGGAATATTAGTCAGTTATATCGCCTTCCCGTTTAAATAAAAAACGGGGAACTCTATATCTTTAGATTAAATTAAAATTTTCTCGAAGTCGAAACTGTTTTTATTTAATACCAGAGCGGTTTTTCTTTTTGGAGAGGTTCCAAAAACTGGCAGAAGATATATCGACATCAGGAGTGTTCATTTAATTAAAAAAAAAACTTTAAAAACGGGAAACGCAAGTATTGCAAGCTCTTATTTGATCGATCACCGTGAAATTGAGACAGTGGTGACATCCATCCTTCTATTCAACCATAAATAATATTAATTTGGTGGATTTTAATGTCGTCGTCTGCAATAGATTTTTATACATTTTTAAGTGGCTTCAATTGTATATTTAAACAATTTTTGTCAATGCATTTCCATTCTAATATGAAAATGGGATGAGAGTGGAACGTCTAATTAAAATTGCTTTCCGTCCGATTCGTTCTAATTAATTATAATTTTTTCGAACAGGTGTAGCGACCGACAGTCTAAAAATACAACAAAACCAGACTTACGCCAAATGTTTATTCTGCAGCATTTCGTAGAGACCATCAGGAAAAATTATCGGCTAACAACAAATTCACTTCCTCTTCATAACAATATAAACCACCACAATGGCATTCATATACGAACTGCCTTTTCCTTGCACATACACACACGCACTATGTCTTAACGAGATATCTATATTAATTCCCAATACTTTTTGGATTTTATTCCCTTGTGAAACACTTTAACATTCTGCGATTTAGATAACGTTGTTTTATTTGCCGAATTTTAGGTCAGGAGGACATTACATTTTCAGCGTCTGAGTAACTCTATCTCGCTCTCCTTTTCTCGTATCTTGATTCCTGCTGGACGCGCGAATCTCCGGATAACACGTAACGCGGTTGAACGGGACCCGATCGTTTCAAGGCTTGCCGCACAACTGAGTTTTCAGACGTCAGATTTCAGGAATCTCCTGCCGCAAAACGGCGTTGCCGATTCGATGAGCGCATGAAATCTCCTGAAAAACCATTTCAGTTAACGGGATGTTGTAGTGGTTGTGGTGAATAAATGATGCATAATTGTATATTCTCCTTTTGTGTGTCTCCATGTGAAAAATTTAGAGTCGGTCATGTTATATGTGAGTGGGAGTTGTAACACGATCTGAAGACCAGCGTATACTCCGGAAAATTAAACAAAGAAATACCCCTTTGGAGTCTATACCATAATTTTTCCGATCGTAAAGTAGTAATTTCCCGTACATGCGCTCGAGTCCGTAATTATTCGATTATTACGCTGTTTGTCGATTTTCGCTCATTAAAAACCGTAACTCATCTCGCACTCCACTCTCAGCGTAACTGCATTTCTGCACTATAACATTTTTTGCTTGCACGTTATTCTAGTACACCGCTTAATTAGATCGTTTAGCAACCCAGCTAATTTCCGTTTCAGTTAATCAATTTGTAAATTGTAAATAAATTTACGGAAATATTAATCAATTAATATCAATCAATTAATCAATTAATATTTCCGTAAGTCCATTTCACATACGCTAAGTCCGATGACCGCCTGAAACGAAACATTTTTATTTCGCACCGAAAGTAAATAAAAATAAGTTTCTCCTTATCGTAATTGACTGTTGTGTGTCTAATATTGTGGCCGAAGTTTTCTTTAAATACAACAAAATGAGTATTTTTCCGAGTTCTGTGTTTTTTTCAAAACCTTCCTGGATTTTCTCCCGAGTTTAAATTACCCGGGCCTACAGACAGCTAAGTTGCCATTGATTTTTAACCAAATAACCCTAACGATGGCACCTAAAGGGTCGCTCGGACTTACTCAATCCGGTAGGGTGGTCGTGCGGTCTATCTAGAGTAAATACACTACACAATACCGTGTGGGCGCCAGTGATTACCAGAACAGAGGATCCCCCCGACACTACCATGAATATCATGACCACTAAATACACATGATGTAGTTAGAATTGCCAACTGTCAACATTACTTACCTCACTAATCTTAGTCGCTTGAAAGAATGGTTCGAAAATGTTGGGAAAAAGGACTAAACACGAGAAATATGAATAAATAAATAAATCTATTGATACTGATAATTAATTCGCCTGTCACCCAGCTAGGTCGATGGTGCCTCTTTGGACAGCGGAGCCCTGGCCTCTGGAAGACTGGAGCGGCTGGGTCCCTCAGGATGTCGCAGTCTTGCCCGGGTGATGGCGGTCCGTCGAACGTCGACGATCGGCAACCGTCGTATCACTTCGCTTACCAAGATTCTCGCTCTCAGCACGGGTAACAGAAAGACAGGTTCGCGCACTCAAAATTATCAAGCAAAATTAACGTACGGAGAACAACAGAGAACCGAATATCGAAAAACAAAGGAGCGGAAAGGCATGAGGGCAAAAAGAACACAAGAACGCAAGGAGCTAAAGTTTAGAAAGAAGCTCTTGTCTATATACCATCTCCGTGGACTTCGCCGAACCTTCTAGAATAAGCCAAACTTTACGCATAAAAATTCCTCGAAATTACGATTTTTCCCAATAGGAGACCACCATCAGTACACAGTGTCGTTACAATTATGAAGTTGTGAGGTTGGTAGGCCTGAAATAAACAGGTATGATATGTTGCCTACAAACAATACAATATTTAGTCAGATATTATAATACAATTAATCTGTTATCAATCTCAAATTACATCAGATAGCCTTTACTTTACATAGACAATACTATAGTAGAGGGAACATGTCTCTAAGCTCCAGGCCACGTCATCTAATTCCTCGTAGGATCAATCCAGTCCATTCCCACTGAAAAGTACTTTGATTATTACTTAAATGATTGTAACAAGCGGAACCCAAATTTTAGTTTCTTAGCCCTACTGACAAAGTACGTTTGAGCGGGCTATCTTAGGGCCGTGTTTCAATGACTACGGACTGGAATTTATGTTAATATTCAGGGTCCTTTTCTGACCTCGTAACCTACAGGCATGGACCGGGATATTATCCGGGGATCTCCCCAAGGCTTAACATTTCTATGAACATACAGGGTAGGTCAAAATGACGGATTAACGAAAACCACATGGTGTGAAGTTATGTCAGGTTGCCTAATTTGTAGGAATATAGCAA
Organism: Cryptocephalus primarius; assembly: GCA_963576515.1. Classification (NCBI taxonomy): domain Eukaryota; kingdom Metazoa; phylum Arthropoda; class Insecta; order Coleoptera; family Chrysomelidae; genus Cryptocephalus; species Cryptocephalus primarius. The sequence goes on along the minus strand of OY754938.1, from coordinate 2,980,014 downwards.
GCAGCATAAAGGTGACAAGAGGAGTTGTATTCGGCTTTTCTAAAATTGGATTTAAACCATTACAAGTCTATAAAAATTGACGTCCGAGGAAACTCCTTAACTCCGAAAAATCTAGGTCTTACTTCAAATTTGACTGCCCATCCGCCCTTTGATTCTCGTCGTACCGCCAAATCTACAAAGATTTTGTTGAAGTTTTTTCATTATTAATAAGACTGAAGGTAAAAAAAATAATAGCCTTGCATATTTTGGCCTATTTTCTTAAATTACCTGTTTAACATTTATAAAAATACCTTTCGAAATGACAAAATAATGAACTTATAATAATTTTAATGACCTAATATAAAGGGGAAGTGTATTGTTACAACATTAAATTGGTAAATTTAAAAAAGTACATGCGTGCGTGCGTGCGTGCGTGCGTGCGTGCGTGTGTATGTCTGTGTGTCTGTACAGTTAAAATTATTATTATTGTTATTACTAGAACTATTCTTACCTTTGAGGCTCCTGTGATTATTATGATTATGCGGAAAATTAGGTCTGGCATTTGAAAAGTTTTCTCTGCTGCCGTATGCCAAACGAAAACTATTATTGTGTCTCATATGAAATATTTGCTCGTCGAATGATCTCGAAAGCTGTTCATCTGGAGCTTCCCCGATTGTATCTGTGACTTACTATAATTTCATGCTTTTATTATTGTCTCCGGCTTGAGCAGTTGTTAAATCTGTTAATATTTCTACTGTATTACCAAATTATACAACTGTTACAGTTACATTGTTCTGCTACGGAATGGGCAGTTTTTACCTCGTTGTTTGTTCCAGTACTATTTCCAGCTTGAATAATGATGAGTTCTTCTTTAGATTGTATTGTTGCCAGTTATTTAATTGTGCTGATAACGCAGCAGCTGATTTTTGAGTAGTAAAATATTTTTTAAATCCGCTATTAAATCTGAAAACGTATCATAATTTGAATTTAACCTAACTTTTGCACCTTGAAATAATCGCGTTTTCAAAACCTAAGTTATAATAGATTTCTTACCATCTGCGTCGAGAAAAGTGTCGCATAATGATATGGAATCAATAAGATGTTTATATATTTAGATATATTCCGACTCATTAATTATTGGCAACAAGCTTGATGCGTTTTTTAAATAAAAATTTTCCCCCATTTTTACTTTAATATTTAAAGTCTCTACTTCATTAGAATATGTGCCTGAATCGTATTTCTTCAACAAAATATTTTCATTTACATTACAATTACTTAATCTCTCCTTTAAAATTTTAATCACTCTTGCCAAAATGTTTTAAAATCGTTTCTACATATTCTTTAACATTTTTTCACTGCCACTGTTTTCTTTTTTGTTAAAATCATGACAATTTGCATTGAACTCTTCTCTTAAGTTACGAGTCCTTCCCTAAGTTTCGGTAGAAGACTTTGAGTTCTTCATAGCACGTAAAGGGCATGATTTCTAGCATGACATCCTACGCTGGCTTATTATTACACAATGCACTGCACTGTTAGCAATTTTCCAAATAGCACTCTCTATTCTGCTAAACCTGCTTTATGCTTTTGGATATTTCTCGTCTGATTTTCCTCTCCATTCTCTTCTTGCAACATCTGTAGAGAAAAACGGCCAACACTAAAGCTACTAATCCACACAAAATCATTTGTATATATTCTGCTATGGAATAGGCAGTTGTTACACCGTTGTTTGTGCCACTACTATTTCCAGCATAAGTAATGACGAATTCTTCTTTGGAATATGTTTGCACCATGTTTCGGAAATAGTTCACCGTCTAAATCTCGAAAGTCTGTAACTGTCTGCTAGTCTGCTAAATTCCTGTGATTGTGCGGGTTGGTAGAAGTGCCATGAAATGTTTCTTCATTTGTAGGAGTTACAGGGATAAAATAATTCTCCATAACTGACAGAAGTTCACTCTTTGTTTATTTTATAATGTTGGTTCGATTAGTACTACTCATATCAAACTAAATTCTTTCAATTCGTCGATACAAGATGATAGATGCTGAACTTGCAATTTTTTGCTATGCAGTAAATTAATCACATACAATTGTGCCAATGAATTCATTTGTTCTGATACATTACGTTACAATTGGCTTCTCCTGTTAATCTCAGCTGTCTGAAACTGACATGGAATCTTGTAGTCCCTAGGGATGGGATTCTCCTGCCTCCAATCGTCTGTACGTACGTGGAGTTTTTGCTATGGGTGATAATACGTACCAGGGCCCGTGTGATGGAGGCTTCTTTCGGCCCCCGTATCCACTACCACTCTCGTCTGGATGTTGTTGACTACATAACCCACAGTGAGAATTTTGTGTGTGGTTTGCCACTCCAGAGGCTTGGATGACACTGGGGCCTAGTTGCCTTGGCCTCGTCCATTTGGGGAACCTCCCCTAGAGTTGGTCTAGGGCTGACAGGATGCTGCGGAGTGTCCTGGCTTGTTGCATTTGTAACGTCTTGGACTGCCGTCAGATGTTCATGTGTTAGGGTAGTTCAGTTTCACGACTTCACCATGGATCCGTTAGTTTGGACCGATAGCCTATTATTTTAATATGTATTCAGGTACGTACTTACTATCTGTTCAAGGAATTTCGGTTTAATCTCCTTTATATATAGATACCTACTCCTGATGATGACTACTAGCTAGTCAAACTTGATTGCGTTTATTTTGGATGAATAAATAGTTGGTGAAGACTTTGTTCTCTCTTCATTTTTTAATCAAATGGTCAATTTCGAGGATTTGGACAATCTTCTCTTTATTGATTATTCGAGAATCGTCTTTTGTTGTATATAGTGCATTGCCGTTGGCGAGAATAACTAGTATAAATTAATACCTCGCGTGGTATTAGCCATAGGAGTATTTGTATCGGATTGATTTAGATTGATATTTGCAATTAAATAAATTTCTCAAATTGACAAGACCAGAAGCGGGAAGTTTAGTACGGAGCACTTTATCCGTGTGTGACTGATCGTCGCTGTTAATACTGTAACGCTGAATTTTTCACCGGTCAGTCTTATATCGACAATACAAAATAATAAAGCACTTTTCTCGGGTCCGAAATCCCCTCAGAATACCATTCTACTTCCATGCGTAGGAACCATCATAAATTGTTTGAGTTCTCACTAGGTCACTAGAGTATACAAAGCTACAGACGTACAGAAAATTCAAGTTAAATGGTGGGAGGCATTCAGTTTGAGGCCAGCCATTCGCTGATTCCTTGAGCGCTCTGAATTGTGTGTGTACAGCTGTTCCGCCCACCGTCGATTTTAATACCGTAGTTCCACTAGACCGTTTTTATTTTAGATCATGAGTTTTACCTATCTACTCCGACTTTCCCTAGAGATTGTGAGTTTTACCGATTTCTTACGGAACACCTCCGACGGTGACCAGAGGTCGCCCGTTTTACCGATCTCCCACGAACGCACTCGACCGTGAATCGCTGATCGTGAACTTTGCTAATATTACCGATTTTGCCCGACGTTACCAATTAGTGCTACCATCTTGATTGTTTTACGCCTCTGTAGAAAAGTATTTGTTAGTTGTAAATATTTTTCTGCTTGTGCCGCTCTCATCGCCCCTTTAATTACTCTTCTCAACCGACCCGTCCAGCTAACATGTAAATAATTCCATAAGCCGTAATTTATTCATTACTCTTTATTTAATCACCGTTACGATCATCCTTTCCCTCGAATAGTCGTACTCTCACATTAATTAAAGCATCTAGGAAGTAGATGTACCTGTGACTTTCACCGTTACGTAAGTACTCATTCAGATTTCTTGCTTGCAACTTATGCATGTTTGCCGGTAGTACTCGTAAGTCTGTGCAGTATTTTGGCTTGAGAACACAGAGTACCGCCAAAGCTTTCAGGAGGTACGGCCTGGTCGGTTCTTGTACACTAATGGGCGTTAACACTACACTGTTTCTGTAAACAACTGTTGCCGAGCGAAATAAACATTCTTAAACTTCTTATGAGTTTCTGTTTTTAAAAGATTTCTTACAAACTCTGAAGTAGCAGAATTTTTTAAAAACGATCCAAAATTTCCTGGAGGTGTACATCTACTAGAAAATGAAACATACGCTTTAGGAACTCACTTATTAGTACCCTATAAGAACAATGTCGTCATTGATGAACAACAATGACTAGCGAATAGCTTAAAAAGAAATATCCACTCAAAAATAATTGTTGGTAACAGAGCCTTCAACGCGCTTTCACATCTTATCAAATCGAAACACTTAAGACAAAACACCAGATCAAAAATATATGACAGCATACGGCCAGTAATAACATTTAGAAGTAAAACCTGGACCCTCAGCCAGGTAGAAACCAACAACCTGCTTGAATACGAACGAAAAATTTGACGAGATATATATGGGCCCTCTAGGGAGAATAGAACAAACCAATGGAGGAGACCAAATAACTAAGAATTGGAAGGGCTGTACGGTCCGGAAAATGATGTAAAATTTATTAAATCAAATCGAGTAAGATGGGCCGGTCACGTAATAAAGAGTAGCAACCAATGCGACTTCTAAAAAATATGAATTGGGATTGACCAAATGGCAGGAGGTCAGTGAGCTATCCACTGAAATGATGGAGAGATGACCTAAGATAATAGGGACCTAATAGGGAAATATTTAGAAAGTTTAATTGTACAACTTAACCAGAGTTATAGAGCCAACTGGATGAATGGATGGTGTAATGAAGTCATCCTTTCTCTACGCCTGGCTATAAATTTAACCATATTTGATGCCTATACACTAGGCAGTTGTCCAGAATGTGGCACGTGGATTCGTAGGTGAGAATACAACAAATAGGCCCTCGTCATTAAGAATGTTTTTATTTCCAACGGCGTTTTGACGACGTCTCGCACCCTATATAGAACATTTTCTAGATATTGATTGTATTTTGAGTTTTGGGAACGAAAACATCGCAAATAACGGTGATGTATTATTAAAAAAACTTTTTGGCCGTTCCTGTCCACTGCCTTGAGAACCACTACTCTTAACCCAATGACTCTTTTCCTAAATCGTCCTGTATAATTTTACCTGCTTACCATTTGATCTGACATCGGCACTACATAGCTTTACTAGTCCAGTAGTTCAAATACATAATGCTCAGAACATGACATATATCAGCCAGGTCGGAACTCTCGCCGAATAAATAAATAAAAATTTCTGGAATGAGTAAACACCCTTGATGCCAAGGAGGAAATTAAGCTACTTTACCGTCGGCATTCTCAAGGAATTAATTAGAGTAAATGCATATAAAACTGTTCGAAATGGTAGAGAAATTGACTCTCCATATGAATGATGACAACTTAGCACCAGTATCGCTATCACGGAATAACTTGCCAGCGACTTCTCATGGTGATTTCAAAATGTCAGCTTACAACGGCAATACGCCTTCACCTACAGTTTTCAGTTGGAAATCGTCATAGAAATCGATGACAGCTGAAGGTTGGCAAAAAACGTTGATGGCTGTGTGAATGTCCTACCAAATTGGTAGAGCATTGGAGCGCACATCCAAAGATTGTGGGAACCAAATCCCGCTTGGTGTTGTTCATTTTTCGGAATTGCGGGGTGCATTTTTAGTTCTTTAAAACCACAATGTAGAGAATTGTCCGTTTAGAGAGAACATTGAGGGTGTAATTCAATGTCCATAAGGATATTTGCCTTCGAAGTAGTTGTTTCCCATAATTCTTCAAGTTTAGAACAAAATAGACATTGGCGTTCTCGCTGAAACTCAATGGAAAGGAAACGGGACTAATGGCATTGGAAAATATATACATTTATATTGTGGCGCACCGAGTAATTCCAGGGCTAAAAAAATAGTTTCGGTAGCAGTCCACGAGAGTATTATAAAGTATGTCAAAAGCTGGAAGTAAGCAAACGAACAATTAGTAACTATGGAAATAAATAAAGTTAGACATGAAAGAGTAATAATAGCAATATGCGCACCCAACGAAGATATAGATGGCACAATTAACGGTTCCTAAAGGCACAATTATGGTAAACCTAAAACTGTACTCATAAGGATCAAAATATATAAAAAGTTATACTGGGTGTCCTAAATGGAGGAACTGTAATAGAAAAGAACAGTGATGTGTCAGAAAAGTAAGCAGAAGTGGAAGAATCAATAATAACTGAATATGATTTAGAAATCTGTGTGAGATCACGGTTCTAAAAATCATGAATGGATATTTGTCTCATGATATCTATAGATTTACCTGGGTACATGCAATCAGAGAGGCACGTTCGATGATTGATTGCATAATCCGAAGAGAGCGTTCGAAGCTAAAGATAACATACATGAAAGTACGTCGAGAAGCAGGATGCGGATCAGATCAGCATCTAGTCTCTGACCAGCCTTGCATAGAATCTATGGCTCTGATGTAAACAAATATTTTACTGCATGCAACTTAGAACTCATCAAACAAAAATTGGAATTGTTATCAACTGAAACATAGTGCAACACAGAAACACTACTTAAGATAAATCTATACTACTCTACGCCTATGCTTATCTGTTTTTTTTTTGACAGAGTAAATACTCCCATCGAAAAGATAACTCGTTACCGCTGATTATTTTTCTTTCAGTAGCATTCGAAATGTCGGCAGAGGCGAACCTGCAGCAGCTCCAGGACTGGGTAAGCACCGCCATGGAGGATGAAAATTTGGAAGACCTGCAGGTAAAACTGTTGGGTAAGAGTGAGAAGTTCGAAGTTAACATGTCAGACATCGTCTTCGTGAACGTCTCTGCTAAGAGCAAGAACGATGGATCCGATGTTGACCTGGAGGTCGCCGTGAAGATCAGCAAAAACATCAAGTTCATGGAAAAGGTGGATAACGTCTTCAAGAGAGAAACGTTTCTCTACAGCGAAGTCTTCCCGGCGTTTCGAGAGTTCGAAAAGTCGAAGGGTATCAAGCAAGTTTTCAATTCCGTGGCTAAGTACTACAAGACAATCGAATCCGGAACCAAGAACGTCTTAGTGTTGGAAAACCTGAAGATGAAGAACTACGAGCTGCACGACAAGTCCAGATTTAACATCCAACACGTGCGTGCTATCTTGAGGGAGTACGCGAGGTTCCACGCGGTGTCCTTCGCCTTTCGCGATCAGAACCGATCTCGGTTCGACAAGCTGATCAACGGTTCCTCTTCCATGCATCTTAGCATGCTTCGATCGGAATTTGGAGACATCTTGGAGAAAGCGACTGTCCTGAATTACGAAATATTCTCCCGATACGATACAGAGTTAGCATTTGGTTTTAAAAAGTTGGTCGATAGAGGTGCGGTGAGGACATTGAGAGAGGTCCATCTGGACGTGTCAGAGGAATGTGTAATTACCCACGGGGATTGCTGGAGTAATAATTTTATGTTTCAGTATAAGGTACGAGAATTGAGAGGATAATTTTATATGTATTCGTATCCATGCCAATAAATAAAGAAAATAGACAGGCATCAGGCATCTTGTAGCTATCTAGTTGTCATACAACATGACGCATATACAATGCAATATACATTTGCGTACATCAATACAAAATATCACTTGCCTTGGAGATGTCCTGATGCTATATGGCGTTATTGTACGAACCATAACTTAAATGCAAACCAATCTATTATTTTTTATATGTACGCCTGTTGTTTATAACATTTACTTTTTTCTATGTTTTCTATGTTTGTATTCTAGAACGGAGACAAGGAGTCCCCAGCCAAAATAGCAATCATCGACTGGCAACACTCGAGCCTCCACTCCCCCACGATGGACCTTGGCTACTTCTTCTTCGCTAATCTGGACGTAACGCAAATCTCTAAACTGGATGAACACCTCAGGTATTACCATAGTAACATATCCAAGTGCATACAATTATTAGGCAGCGATCCGAAAAAACTATTTCCTTTCGATAAATTCATAAAAGACTGGAAACGATGTTCTCTTCTGGGATTTTTATATGTGATGTCTTGCTTCAATCCAGCTATAAGTGGAGAGGTGAAGCCCCTGGAGGAATACGAGAGCGGCAGAGCAATGGTCGAAGGATTTTTTAGGGAAGTTGATGAAAATACCAGAATAGATGAAAGGTTGACCCAACTGGCCAGGTACTTCTTCAAGTTAAACGGTTTATAGTAATTTTATATAAATGGAATTGTGGCGATACGTTTTGTTTGACTCCAATTTCTATCTATTTAGGTTTCTATCTTTCGATTAAATCAGATGATCTTGAATGACTGTCTCACGTAACAAAATTCCTATCTTTAATTTGCTAGAATAAATTTGAAATAAGTTTTGAATTCCCTTAAATAGCCATTCCATTTGAGATTTCTACTTTTTTGTAATCTACCAGTGCGAAAAATAAATCTAAGAGTTATTGTGCATATTAAAACTATTAATGTACATATCACAGTTCATTTCACATTGACAAATATCACACACATATCACATTGCCTCAAAATTATTATTTTCCACCTCTCCTTCCTGCGTCTCGGTTTCCAATATCTGGTACTTTCGGAAGTTCACAAATTCAAATATCATGACGCCTCTGGAAAGAAGAAAATTAAACAGAAAATAATTTTATTGTCAGTGAAGCTGTCTCTCACCCTATGACCAGGATGTTCGCCAGGTGGAAACCTGCCGTCAGGAAATTGTAAACCCCTGGATTTGTATCCAAGGTGTCTTTGTATAGCAGGTTGTACATCGGCGTGGAGACCATTCCGAAGATGAAGTTGAAAACCATTGTCAACGAGAATATCTTGCCGATCTCATCGCCTGAGACGAGTTTGGATAGGAGCGATCTTGCCATTGGACTAGCAACTCCGTGCGTACATTTTACAGCGCCGGCTGGAAGATTTTGAAAATGGATCAGTTTTGATGAAAGTTTGTTTCTCTCTTATCTCAATCTTATCTCTTTGAAAGTCATCTCAAGGATGACTTTCAAAACTACAAGTTCAAATTTTGAATAATAAACATTCTTAGTGTTTCAACCGTTTATCGGGCCCCTATAGATAAAAAAAGCGAAATATTAATAAATAAAACAAAAAATAAAAATCCCGAGATCCAGAATTTTTGGTAGCCTTGCCATTATATATGTCGCTAAATGACACAATGACATTGATTCTATGATCAAGAAAATAGTTCAATCAATAGTAGAAATATAATAGTTTAAAAATATATTAATAAATTGAGTCGGTTAATTACAAAATAAGAAGGTATTTGGATATGGCGTAATTCAAGTTTTAGTGGGAGGTAATGAAAGTCAGAACGTTGTATAGAAATTACTTGGTGATGAGCTGAAGAAATAATGAATTGTTGGAGATTCCACAAAAGGCAAATAACTACTAAATGGACCCGGTAAGTGATTTTGTACCAAATATTCATTTTGAAGTTTAAGGAAGGATCGATAGATTCAGGCGACACGAAACGACTTTCCAGGTTACTACTTTTATTTGTGCCAACTTTTGTAAATTGGACAGTAACCTCTTTACAGTACAGGAAAAGGTATCACGAGTTGACACATTAAGATGGCTAGAAGCGATGTCGGAAGAAGTGAAATCATTTGAAGGACATGGTGCGTAAGTGCATGTGCCAGAAACTGGTAGTAGTCGCCGCTAAACGGCATGTTTAGCGAATGTATTTACAAATTCAGCAGTGAAAGGACAAATTTTAGATCCCCTCCAATGGGGTTTGATGGGGAACAGCAAATAGACACAGCCTCCCACACCACAGACTTTTGTACAAAGGAGAGCTTGTGGCTCCTCAAGAGGCTGCGTTTTTAAGAAGGTAGCTGCAGTAATAAATCCCCTATTTTTTGTAAAATATGAATTGGGGTAAGTTGTAACAATAATACCGTACAGATATATTTGAAGAGAACACTAGTGAAGATATGAATGGTGAAGACATTAACATTGAAGTTAGTAATTGTAGTATTAGATGATGTGAGACTTTGAGCTTTAACTTATGTGTAACATGTTCTTCGTTTTTATTTGTAATTAAACATGTTTAGTTTTATTTAATGACTATATAACTGTAAACGACAAAAACGAGCTAAGTTTAAACCCCCAGTTTCTTTTTTTCTAAATGACTTCACACGCCAATCTTTGCTCAGAAATAAAGTTCCAAAAAATTGTATTTATTGGTTTATACGTTGTTAAAACAAAGTCATATTTGAAAAGTTACTTAGATAGGAAATTTTAATGTTCTACAAAGATATATCAAAAAAACTGTATAATAACTATTTTCAGTTTTATGTTAGTGACACATCGCTTAGTTTAATAACAGTTGGTGTTTTTACCATCCCCAAATAAAGAGTTGAATCAACAAAATCCCAATAACGCAATTGTTTTCTTTTCTTCTTCTAAATTACATAGACAGTAGCCTTCCTCTTAATATTACACATGTTATGTGAATAACAATGTTAATGTTAATGGCACATATACTAAAGAGCTTAAAAGCATATTGCTTGTAGTCATATTCCAGGAAAATTTTTGTTTAATTTAAACTTTGTGGTGGTAAGTTACTCTTTGGGGCACCATCTAGATTTTTTATGTTTAATTTAAAATATCCTTGATACCTTGTTAAGTTGTTAATTTTCTTTTATTCGGTACACCTATTTTTAAATTATATTGATTAGACGCATTGTGATAAAACCTCCAGATTTACGTGGATATGAAGAACGTAACAATATGAATGAATCATTATATATTTAATAAAAAAAAGAACACAGTTCTAAGGCCTAAGGCGATCAGTGTTATCTTCTCTAAGCTCACATAGAGCTAACGTTTCACTTGTATATCGTTTCACTTGTGCTCAGCGATACGGGTGGAGACCACACCAGTGAGGACGGCAGAGAAGACGGACTTAGGAGAGACCAACTCAGCGCAAGTTGTCTACAAGGAGTCTACGCAACTCCCACTAGGGATCACGTAAAGGGAAAAGTTATAAAGCTACTGAAACCACAAGAGATTACCACGGTAATAAGTGATTTTAGTCCAAAGCTTGGCAAAGGCGCTGTTTCGGGGGTGACTGGTGCATTTGGGCGAAAGGAATGAACATGGAAACACAATGATTCATTTTTGTCGTGAAGAAAATTTCATGATCAAGAACAGATACTTTAAACTCCCACAACTACGTGTCTACACCTGTATATCGACAAAATTCTATCGAAACCAAATTAGTTTTTTCCTGATTTACCGGACATTTCAGAATAGCGTGACTCACGTAAAGAAATATCCAAACCCAGATACCGGCTCCGATCACAGCCCACTAGTCACAAATTTCAGCTTTCAATACAAACTGCTAGAAAAAAGCTAGCAGTAAAGAAAAAACTTGAGCCAAACATTTCTGAATATTTGAATTAGAATCCTAGGAAATTGTGCCCAATATCTTACTCTACCATAGAAGAGAGTCTCAATGACATCTGGACAAAATTGAGAATAAGGAATGAAATAGTTACCAAATCTATAATAGTTTACGAAAAGACAACAAAACACAAACCGTGGATGACAAAACGATACTGAACCTAATGGAAACCCGAGGTCTCCGCAAAATTCCTCGAGTTTGTTATAAAGCAATTAGTCGCATTACAAGAAAAAAACGAAGAGGCGAGAGAAACTATGGATCGCCAAAGAATGCGAAGGGGCAGAGAGCTTGCACAGACTTAACGATAGTTTCAACTTTCACAAGAAACTATCACAACAAGGGTATTCCGGAGAGTAGCATGGCGCGACTTAGGAAAAATTGCAAAACAGTTCTTTGTTTTGAGGTCTGTAGCTATGTATATACTTGGAAAATTGCGTAATTTAGAGAATTGGAAATGCGTAGACCGGCATTTCTGACTTTCTGTCTTCTTCAACCCCAAAGTGCTTTCAGTCAAACAACCTTGTCAAATACTATTGCGGTGTGTTAGTGTACCTATATTGTCACGGTGCGACCGTGAACATGGCGAGTATTTTCCCAACACTGAAGGGATAACAAACTACTCCGAGCCGACACTCTCGTTTATATGACAGAAGCAATCACGGGCACATGGGAATCGTTGTTGATCCCTTCCCTGCGCCACTCAATGTATGTAAATAAAACTTATTACACATTATTATTCTTCACGTCTACGTAACGCCGAAAAATTATTAATATAACACTTGTGGTTATTATTCGTATGGTATGTGTACGGTACTTAGTCTCAATTCCTCTCTTCTCCTTCTTTGAGCTACAACCCTTAAGCGTACTTTCGGACGCCCCTGAAGACCCTGGGTGAGATAGTCTGTATAGATACACACACACGCATTTTATGCTTACCTAAGTATATGTGAAAGTCGCTAGTTGCGAGTCCCATAAGCAAGGTCTCATCGAGGCCGGAGATCATCCCCATCAGCACAAGCACGGACTCCGTCACATTCATCATCTTATGAAGTACGTAAATACCTAGGCTGACCCCGAACATCGAAATTAGCCCAGACACGCTCCCGTATAGCGTGTACTTTTTCAGGGTCCAACCGAAGTGCTTCCTCAAATAAAGGAATGTGATGGAGCGCTCGCCCGACGATAAACTCGATATTATCGAAGACATGAACATCAAAAGTATGATTTCCCTCTTGTAATTGTCGCGTTTTTTCAAAATAACCTGAGTCATTTCCTTCACTCGGGCGATGCTAAAGAACTCCCGCAGCTTCCCCTAAAATAGCATATTTATTAACAATAAATTATGTCTTCTTGGATTTGGGCGATGGGCCAAATTGACATGAATGTGTGTCAATCATAAGCATACCTTAATTATTAATTGTTAATTGTATTATTTAATATATTATTTTAATTTGGATCAAAGCGGTTTATCTTGATGAATATAAGGGACCCACGTTCAGTTGCACACTGATCCTTCAATTACTACACTTCGATAAGTATAAACAACTAATGAATCGGTGAACAAATTTTAACTGAGCAATTCGAAGAAATCTCACCAGTCTGGGGATGACAGAATGAAGGTTGAAACGTCGACTCTGGAGAAAATATATATTTTTGGTTTTCCTTTTCCTTCCGCTTTTTCCTATATTATTAATATTACATTATTATATTTTATTATATTATTCAATTATAGAAATAAATGTTCCGTTTATTTTGATAACTGTATCTTTAATATCCACCAATAAAAGTTTTAAACATAATTGAAAAATAAAGAAACCGAATAAGCAAAAAATAAAAATAAATTTTAGCCAATTTTATGTTCCAAAGAACTAGTTTCGCGTGAGATGAATCCTCGAGACAATACTTGTCATATGATTTTATCAATATTTTTTTGTAAAATCTCCACGACTAAGAGTAACTGAAGAGCTCTAAATTAGTTCTATTATTTAAGACACATATGCAAATTTTTAAAAAAATTGTAACTATACTAGGATTCACGAAGCCATGGAATGATAAAATGGTGGAATATATACCGATTCACCAAAGGTTCAAAACTTTTCAAGTGGCTGTGTTTCAGTAATTAACGCGTGCTTATCTTAAGTTCTTTGGTAACGTATTGTATATGTCTATTTTTCCAGAAGTATTATATACAGGGAACGTAACAAAATGAGAGAGAGAGAGAGAGAGAGAGAGAGAGAGAGAGAGAGAGAGAGAGAGAGAGAGAGAGAGAGAGATAGAGAGAGAGAGAGAGAAACTTTCCATAGTAACCGCCAACCACACCTGAGGAGGCATCAAGAAAAAGATCGCCCATAAACACTTCCCAGAGGCTTGGTCCGGTAGCACGGTAGTCTTCCTGCCCAAGCTGAGAAACACAGTCACATATTGGCCAAGGACTTTCGACCAGTTAGTCTCTTCTCCTTCATATTGAAGACTGGTCCAAGTGGATGACCAATCGAGAGTTAGGAATCAACCTCGTCAACTCGTCGGAAAGCATGCTGACAGGCAGAATGCTGACTGTCAGCAATGAGGGATACCAACTGAAAGGACGCCTCACAGGAGGCTACCTCCAAGAAGGTGTTCTATGACCCCATCTTTGGTGTCTGGTGGTGGACGAACTACTGGTCAGACTAAAAGGAACTTGACTCCTGGCATATGGATATGTAGACGACAGAGCCATTATAGAGAGAGGAAAGCGTCTCTGGACCCTCAGGATGGCATTGAGAATTACGGAAAACTGGTGTACGGAGGTGGGACTAACGGTAAACCCGTCAAAGACCACACCGTAATTTTCACCAGGAAACACAAACCACAAACATGTTTCACCCTTTGAGACTGTGGAATATGGAAATAAAATACTCCACCTCAGTAAAGTCTCCAATACTCCACCCTAAAGTTACAACGGGATACCATACTAAAGTGAAACGTACACGTCAAGGAAAAGGGGAAAAAGTTGTATGCCTCATGTTGGGCATCCAAGAGAACCATGGGAAAGACCTGGGGTCTAAAACCGAAGGTAAGCATATAATACTAAGCAGTATTAGTACCGTTATTGATGTATACAGCAATAGTCTGGTGGCCAAGAGTTGAAGGCACAAGAGCTATAAACCTATTGAAGTGCCTACTAGAAAAATTCCTAAGGGCTGCGAGGGAGTGCCAATACCGTTCAACATTCCCCCTTCGGAGCTCCCAATCAAAAATTGGGCCAGGATGACTGTCTACAGACTAAAGTGTCAGGGAGAGTGGAGAGCAACGGGATTATAACTCGTAGCTTCCAGGGATTTTTTTAAATACTTTCATTATACTAATAATTTACAATAGAAGTTTCTAATGAGGAAGGTAAACACGAAGACAAGTAAAATAGAAATTGTTAATAATACTGTAATAGAATATGTAAAATATTTTGTGGTCGCATCAGTTATATGTACAATCATTCTCAGTAATAAATTCATAAAAAATCATACGATTGATTGCAGTCTTAAGCCGTTCCTAGTTTTTTAAGGATCAGTTAACACATTTTTTGTACATTGATAGTATTTATTTATGTTTTCAGAAACATTCAATTACTACGAGGAGATAGGAATTAAAGAGGTTAAAATTCATTTAACAGTACCCGATTAGCGGGAAATATTAAACATCCACATTTACAACTTAGGGGCACCAGAACAGTCAGAAAAAATTTATATGGTAACTTTCAACGTCTCTCTCCAAATGAGTGAAAAATAGGAGGGGGTGGGGTGTGAAATTTATTTTGCGCCGTATTACTCTGAGGTACTTGTCGTGTAATTAAAGACTTTGAATAAAAACCCGAATTTCTCCTTCCAAGGGGGTGGAAATGAGATGGAATTTATTCAATAGGAAATAAATTGCTAGAAACTAAGAACCCGATATTGTTTAACTCCCATATGTTTAGCAATAATCCAAGGTTAATATTTGTTGATAAATTTTTGCCAATATGAATAAATTCCAACAATCTCCACTCGCTCGAGGACATTGTCTAGTAAATTATATTCCACGTTTTAGGCGTACACGACATATAGCGATTTAATTCGGTTCCTATATGTATAATTATTAAACAATCATCCAATGGTGTAGCTTAAAAACTAAAATTAAATAACGTATGTGTACCTCATTTCGTGTGTATTTTATTGTACAAACGCGACTATAACTTACGGTAATAATAAAGTACGTATTTTAGTACTAAAGTAATACTCAGCATTGTGCAACCTCAAACCGTAGGAATATTCAATGGCATGTGAAATTTATATACAAAGTATTTCGTTAATAATATGAAAAGGTGACATAGGTGGATATATTGACTTTTTAAAATATAACAAATCTAATAATACTATTTATCATATCGTCAATCGTTCAACAGTCCGCAACACTGCAATGGTTCTAGTAGAGATTCTCTAGAATTTCATCCAACAGATTTTTACATTATTTGTTGTTGTGCTAACAAACCTAAAATAATTCTAATTTTCCAGTCAAGAAAGTGTGATAAACAAACTGAAACTTCTAACTTTAAGGTGGCGCGATGTAATTTCCTTTGTACTTCCTTTGTCAAATGATACAAGTCCTTTCCCTGTTCGGTTTTTCCGAATATTTCAATCCTGCCGACTCGCCTTACCTACTCTGTGGGTAGCTGGCATTTGCTTACGAGTACCTGTTAAGCCAGAATTTTGCATATGGTCTTCCAGTCGAGTTATTCTAGGTGCGCCAAACAGTGTTTCTAATTACAATATGTTGGGACGTTTCCTTCGTTTTTTTTTGTTTATTTGTTTTGGTGTTTTAGTAATAATTAGGTTACATTTTTGTACCTAATTTATAAGATAAATATATTTTGCTAATTCACAATCAAGAGGTCGAGTAAATAAAGGAAGAACGCCCAAAAAGCTTAAGACGGCACAAAATTAAAATCCACATTTTCAATTTAACTAAAACACAAATAGATAAGTTTAAGTAAAACCATTTACTATAAAAGTAATGCACATAGTTATTTTTTTCAAAATTCATCCAAAATTTACATATGTGGTAAATTTTTAAAATAGTCCTTCTCTTAGAACGAAATTATGTTTACTGTTTCAAATTGCTTTAATAACTGCGACTCATTCTTTTGTATGTGTATTAATTACGTACTATTGTAGGTCGATATAATAAATATGACATGACAGTTTCTCAATATTAAATATACTAAAACAATATTTTAATATTAGAGTAACTATGGGTATAAGCTTATTTTTATTATTAATCTCATAAATAAAGATTAATTATAATACAATTATGAATTGAAATGATTGCCAATAAAATATTTTAACATTGGAGTTATTACAATGTATTATATATATATATATATATATATATATATATATATATATATATATATATATATATATATAGACGAACAGAGCGAAAGCCACCGTAAAAACACGCTCGAATATAAATTTACGTTTAAATGTATTAGAGAAGTCCGTATAGTGTTAGGTTAGTTAAATAAATTATGATTAATTAGCCATAGTTAGTGTTACTAATTAATACGAACCCACAAACGTATCATGTGGTGTCAGAAGTGTGGGATTAGCTAAAAGTAAATTAGGACAAAGGATTAGGCCGAACTGAAAGCAGAGTTGCAGGAACGAGACGTGGATTGCGAAGGTAGAAAAGCGGAAATACAGGATAGACTCAAAGAGGACATGAGGAGCAAGGGCCAAAATCCTGACGTGTTGCTGTCTGAGGCGGCAGCTTCTGTGAATCAGCTGATTTCGGGTGTGACAACGGAAATTATAACCGAGATGGCAGCTCAAATCTCTAATGTTACGACTAAAATCTCTACACAAAAGGATGAAATCATGGCACTAATCTCCGCTCATTAGGACAGAAATCTCTGAACAAGATTCAAGAGAAGGGCTGAACCAAGTGTCAACTCCAGAGGCGGAAGTAGCAAGGATGAATCTGGGGACATCCACACGACTGAAGCCAACGACTTTCACTGGTAAGACATCGTGGTCCAATTACCTGAAGCAATTCGAAGCCGTAGCGAGAGTCAACGGATGAACACCGCGAGACAAGGCTGGAGCTCTAACAGTAGCGTTACGAGGAGGAGCGTTGGATATTCTACAGGCGTTCACTCCTGAGGAAGAGGGCGACTACGAAGGATTGATGAAACGTTTGGAAACGAGGTACGGACACTCGCACCTGGAGTAAGTCTACCGGTCCCAAATGAAGACTCGAAAACAAAAAGCGAACGAGAGTATGCAGAAGTTTGAGGCTGATGTAGCCAGGTTAGTTCGCTTCGCCTATCCAACCGCTACCTACCAGTTAATGGAATGCCTGGCTGTACAAACTTTCGTCAGTGGCCTACAAGACCTGGAATTTCAAAGAATGGCGCGTCTGGTGCGGCCTAAAAGTTTGGTCGATGCCTTAATCATGGCATTAGAATTTGAGGCCGCTATGGAAGCTTTAAAAAACCAGGGTTGAGTGTAAGAGATGAACGGTGCGGAGGACTCCAGTGAAAGCGCCAAGGGGGATTCCATCGAGCAGCTGGTGAACGCAATAAAGGGCCTAATGGAAAAACAGCAGGAAAAGCCTGTTGGAATTGTGGTGACGTTGGCCATCCTCGTCATAATGACAGGCGGCATAAGAAGGAATAGCTGGTCACGTCAGAGAAGCAGTTAAACTTAAACGGGTCAGCTCCGAGGTGGCAGCTCCGACCTGACATATGTATCCAGATGAACTAGCTTCCATTGCTTCCGTACGACATCATAATGGTAGTGTCTACATAGACGGAGAAATCGATGCGTTGAAAAACGCCACACTAGTAGGTATTAGGGCGACCAGGACGATTCTACGGCCAGATCTACTCCACAACCGAAGAAGGAAGCTAAGCAACTCCAGATGGCGGCTACGAACAGTCACGGGCGAAGCAGCCACCGTTTATGGAGAGACCGACGTAGAGTTTACGATAGGGAGCACGAAATTCCTGCATCGTGTTATTGTGGTGGACATTGAGAAAGGCGTGATTTTGGAAATAGACATTATGAATAATCACGGTATCCAACTAGACTTTCATAGACGTATGATGAAAGTGAGTTCGGAAGAGATCTTCCTCCATCCTCAGAAGGACGTGTTTGGACAAGTGATTTTAGCGGAAGACGCGACCTTGCCTGGAAGGAGCGAGTCTATTGTAGTGGCTAGACTCGAAGGTGCCAAAAACCAAGGGTGTCCTGTGTTGGTGGGACCCTTTAACCCGACATGGAGGTGGACCGAGGCATCCTGGTAGGCAAAGCGTTAGTAGCTCCGAACGACAAGTTTCCCATTCGCCTAATCAATGTGAATGAATACCCCGTGACTCTTAGAGAGAGTACTAGAGTGGGAAACTGCGTGCCGGCTGTGTGGATAATTCATCGAAGACCAGCCGATAAAGGACGGTGCCTTGTCAATTTCGATCAGGTGATCTCAGCGACGAGCGATACCCTCAACCCTCTACAGATAAAGAAGTTGGCAGCTTGTTATATGGTTACCAAGCCATCTTTACCCCAGAAATAAGCAAGACGAGGAGGACAAGATCGATACGGGGGGAATGTCAAACACAAGATCAATACGAGGGATGCGAAACCTATTCGAGGAGGGAAGTGGCAGAGAAGATTATACAGGACATGGAAAATGAGGGAGTGATCGAGCCATCTAATAGCCCCTGGGCACCTCCGGTAGTCCTGGTAAAGAAGAAGGAAGGGACCACTATATTCTGCGTAGACTATCGGCAGCCAAATAACGTGACGAAATAGGATAGCTACCCCTTGCCTCGCATAGACGAGACACGCTGGACTCGCTGACAGGTTCCGAGCTCTTCTCTACCCTGGACCTAAAGGGTGGGTATTGGCAGATCAAAATGGACCCTTCCGACAGGGAGAAGACGGCGTTTTCCATTGGCTCCTGGTTGTGGCAGTTTAAAGTGATGCCGTTTTGACTAGGTAACGCGCCTGCAACATTCGAAAGGGTCATGGAGAAGGTGCTGAGAGGACTATCCTTGAAGCCTAGTGTACCTCGACGACATCATCATAGTCGGTAAAACGTTCGAGGAACACTTAACTATTTTGAGTTACATATACACATATACTATCGACCATATTGTCTGATACTATACGTTTGTTAATATTTGAGACAAAATTTACATGTCAAGTTATAGAAACGCTAAATAATATTTCAAAATGTACGTTTTGAATATATTTGAGTCGACACATTTAAGAACATTTTTTTTTTCAATATCGGATTCTAATATAATTTGTACAACACACAAATTTTCTTTTTCAATACATTTCACTGTCCAGTTGTGCATTCCTTGTATATACGATATTAGTGCAAAATGGAAATATGGCGATTGCAGTAATTTAACTCTCGTATTCCGCTCTCACAGCGGGAGATGAAATGCTATACAACCTGAGACAAAAAAGTAACCTATACCCTAGTTTTGCACAGAGCAGTGAGCGGACTTGATGTAATCTATAGACTTGGTTTTAACCTAAAATAACACATTTTCTATGTAAAATTAAAGTAAATTTAGAATAAATTTAAAGTAAAGTAAATTTAAAATATAAACTTTACTTAGTATATTCAATATTGATGTTATTTATTAATTTGTTAATTTTTTATTATTATAATTCATATTACCTATATTATTACATACATTATGTGCTGTAGAATCGCTGACAATAACTGAGGTGCCAATTAAAGGGCTCGTTTTTAAGATGTAGTTGAATAATATATATTGAAAATATCTTGTGTTAGTCGGGTGTCAAATGTTCAGGTTTTGATCAGGTTGAAGAATGGATACGTTAGAGATATATATCAAGCTCTATAGGTAAAAGGCTGGAAACGTTTTACGTTTCGTCCGACTATGGGCATGGCATGGGATAATGGGCATTAACGGTGCTATCTGGCGTTTAGCAACCACTGCATAGGATAAAATCGAAAGGAAGCTTGTGTGTGAGTGTGCGCGTGCGTGTGCGTGTGCGTCTGTGAGCGCGCCCGTCGCTTACGAAAATTTTCTCTTCGTGCATAACAGCATTTTCCACCTGTATTTTTTTATGTGTACACTCGAATTACATGCCGATACAATACACTTATGTGCCCTTTTTTATTATTTGCACTACTGACTGATTTTCGTCAGCCTACTTGTAGCAATGTGGGAGTCGCTTGGTACCAGTAGACGATATTACCCAAGACTCGAACACTCACGCGGCTACCAAACGGGAGGGACGCCTGGTTTTTAGGTCAACAGTTTATAATATTCAAACTGATAATGAATATTAGAAACAGATAGCGCAGTAAAATAAAAGTATTTCTACTAAAGTATACAACTTAATTTGAATATTTTTTTATAAGAAATACACCTCTACATTCTAAATGGATAAATTTTGTCGACATCTTCCACCTTTTTGTTTTGTGGAACATTTTAAAGGAGCAGTTTTGTATACATACATTTTGAATTGAAAACTTACCCCTTGTTCGGTGTTCTCTACAGATTCCGGCAAAAAAAATATCACATAGATCCCGCTGAGTATCCCTAAACCAACGGAAATTCCAAACACACCTTGGTAGTTTACTGCGTTAAAAACATAAGAGCTGGAAGAGTTCCCCAGTATGTATGCCATATTAAAAATGAGATCCAGTAGAGCGAGCCTAAAAAATAAGTCTTTTTTCCTTTTTCGAATATCTGTATATGTTATGTAACAGATATAAATTGAAACTGACCGTTACACTTATCTGAACTAATATGATTATAAATCTCTATTGAGTAAATCCCTATTTTGTATTAAGTAGTTAATGATACAGTCATTTTCTAAGAAATTGATCAGTATAACTTCAATGATGATTAAACAAATGATTGATATTTTCGTCATTTGACCGATGAATTAACATATTATCACGATGTTAGAAAAATTTTTAAAAATGGCCATTTACAATGTCACCTGAATAATCCGAACTAATGAGACCGCTGTGATCCTGATAAGAACATAGTTGGAATTACTAATGTGAAATACTTTTGTATTAAAAAATAAACCATATAATACAAAACAACTACAAAATAGTACACAAACATGGATTGAAACCAAAGCATAGTAATTAAATTTTATATCATTTTGTGAAGTAATTTGTTACTTTTATTTATGTGATCCGTCCCTGAATCTTTGTAAAGAAGGTATTTTTCATCTTTCAAGTACAATAAGATTATCTATTAGGATATTATTCCACTATATGTACCTATTGATAGTTTTAACGTTCTCGTCATTTTTAACAATCTAAATTGTATTGTGTAACTATGAACATTGATGGTCACCACCATGATATTCATAGCTTCTATATAGCATCTGTCCAGCATCCAGTGGTAACAAATCTTCATTTTTCTCTGGCCAATTAACTATGTCCGTATTTCTAAGGATTTTCTCAGTGAGGAATACATACCTGAAGAATTTTGGGAAGTTTTTGCGAAACATTATATAATGGACATACAGCGTTCTGCAAGTTCATGATCTTTTACAACTTCACAACGTTCCCTTCGTTATTATGATAAGAAATGAACAGCTTAAACTTTTGTGAACAGCATTACAACACGCTAGAAACATCAAACATTGATGGTATTTGGTTATTTCCCAACCTAGTACGGTCGTCTGTATGGTATCAACTAGCATTTTTTCAAGCAACACTTCTCAACTTTAAAACAACTTCATCCACATTGTACTTTGAGTAGTATAACATTGAATAGGTGCGAGTAGGATACGCACGTTCTGCCTTCACCATTTCGTCCCAGCCATTTCAACCCGCCGTTTTATTCCCACAGGATCGGTTTACCTCAGTTCCTAATGAAACCATGCAATTAATTACCATTGCATACTAATCGGCTCGATAATTAGTTTAAAAGTGTTGAGGATGTCAATAATAAGTCATTTCATAGATCTTTATAAAACTGCTCTTAGTATACTAACTTGACACTTATCTTTTCAAACCTTTTGTGATATAATCCTTTTAATTTTAGTAAAAGGAAAATAAACAAATTGCGAAGAAATCGTTATGTTATTGAATGTATGATATTTGGAATATTTTTTCCTAAACATTCTTGCGATACACAACACTCAAGGTGGGTGTTTGAAGAACGAGGAGAATGTAATGGAAGAGTGTGGTCTATCGCTGACGCTAAATATAAATGTAGCAAAGATTGTTACCGGACACCCATGCAGCATAAACGGTTAAATTGGAAACAATCCGTGTGTTGTCGAATGTAAAAGAAAGAGTACAGCGAAGTCAGGAAATGATGGCGACGGTACTGAAAACTGTCCACGCAAATATGTAACTCCTTCGTAACAAGGATTCCCTTATAAAGCATATTCAATGGAAGAGAAAATATGTAAAAAAACCTCTACCCACACATCTAGGGTATAATATCTTTACGAGAAAAGACTTCCAAAATAGTATTCAAACTAGCTGCAATATCATAAATGCGGTCTGTTTTCATAGGTAAACGCCAGACAAGCTGTTAATAACCCTAATCCACTTGAAGAGGTAGCGTCATAAACTATATACTTTGAAAGAGTACAAGTTTTAAACGCATTCCTATCAGCCTCTCGAGTGAATGCACATACGTAGAAGTTCCTTCTTAAGGATTCCAAAAATGAATTACTTTCTTGAGAAAGTCAGTTTGAACTCACTTAATATCCTCAACAGAAGAAAACTTTTGGTTACTGTTTGCAAGCGACAATTGGTATGTTGATGGTACATCCAATCATCCAGTTCATCATCACATCTTTTTAGGCAGCTTTATACAATACACAGAAGAATATTCAACAGTTTGCTAACTGTCGATTATGCTTTAATGTGGAATAAAACAAAGGCAACCTATTTGAAGATGTGTATTTAGACTTTGTAGCAATTATTTTAAATTCAATGTGGTCTGTAATTAGTGTAATCGCATGGGGGTGAAACGGTACGGAGGTTTAATATTTGAGGACGAAACGGCCTGGGCGAAATATGACATATCTGGTGGGACTTGGTTTAATTGTTTTCTCTTGTTTTAAGAATACAGTAAGAAACAATTTCTTGTCACACACTGGTAAAGTTTTATGGAATTTAAAATTTCTGGATTGCCAGGTTTTCGTTTCGCAAATATACGTAAAAATGTTCTGACGCTGGGATCGGATCACATCTACAGAGTTTGAATAAAGTCGGTACCTAAAAACGTAGCCAGGATTACCGATTATCATTTCCTTATGTGTACTGTGTTGCTCTGACAAATAACAGTTCATAGAAAATTGTGATGTGTCTTGATAAACTTTGTACAATGCTAAGCATACAGACGCATGTCCGTTCGTTCGGCTTTTCATAAGAATTCTTGAATCCGATTTAATGAGGGAACGGATTATCAAGTTCGTATTATATCGTAGATTGCATGTAAAGTCGTCACCAGACAGGTATATAATCTTCCTAACAGATTTTAAAACGCTAATTACACTTATATTTTCGTCACCGTGGCCAGGCTGGTAAATTTCACTGCGAACGCATTACCTACAAGGAGAAGGGTACTTCTCGCTTTACCAAAAGACATCAATTAAGTGCATAAAGTGCTATTGAGTATGAAAATGAGTACTTGTATAGGTGGACACTTTATACCTGTTAACGCACTTTAAGTAACTCTTCACGTATTTATGTTGATAGTACCTTTGATTAAAGTACTAAATACAATCAACTTTTTACCATTCATGGATGTGCCAATGGTCATTAAATACCCCTTGAGTTTTGTTTGATACCTAATAAATTATGTACAACAAAACGTTTAGATTTGTTAAGACATTGTGTTTAGACAAAAATGTACAGTTCGATATCAAAGAAATAGCTGTAGATTTTGAGAAAGCAATTCACCTTGCCGCATTCGATATGTGGCCTAACATTTTTATGATGGTGATGAAATTACCTGGATAATCAACAACGACCCTTGACCGGTGACGAAAATACAGGTCGGATTTGCACCCTAATTACTTTGGTAATGAAATTACCTTGGGCCATATTGTAAGAATTACCTAAATCCCCGATTCTCTTCGTCGGTCGTGTCGGTAATGTAGGATAGGATAATGGTCAGGCCGGCTGGTCCGCCGCCTGCGATTGTGGCCGGTAACGAGCATAGAATTACGTACCACGGGGATAGGTAACGGAAACAGCTCGATATAAAAACAAGAATGGAAGACACCAAAGAACCTGAAAATGAAAAAGTTTAATTAACACCAGTTGTAGCATTCGTGTTTGCGAGTGAGCGCTATGTTAAAGCTATGACTTATGTTAAAATCGTATTTTTTTGACCGAAATATGGTGTTAAATAGTACCATTCCGATTTTATGTTATTTTTTCTTTGAACTTACAACCCCCTAGATCTCTCCCGAGTACTAGCCAACCGATTAAACAGAAAATCTGGAATCTAAGTCAAGTCCTTTGTCCTTGACAAAGATCGACAGAGGTGGCGCCTAATTATAACAAAGGAAATCCGAAATCCGTCCAATAAAAGTAATAGGCAGGCTTTATCGAAAACTGTCACAACGATTTAAGAACGGTTTGACTTTAGGCGACATATATGATACATAAAAGCACGCAGTACATACTAGAACCACAAAAAAGATACTACAATCGTTGCTTCGTTGTTTCTGTGAGTGGAACGATTCAACCTAAGCTGCTTTCTTAGGTTTTTTGTTTGTTATGTTGATTTATATTATTGAGTTTTTATTAATTTCTTTTCTATGGAGCAAGATTTGGATGCCTTGGAGTTTAAAAGGTTAGCCCGCCAACATAAATCTATGAAAGGGATAGCCCTGTTATTAATTACGGTAATAACGGTGATAAATTCTATGGCGATGGATATCAAAGTATATAGACCTCAGACAAGAAAACACCCACGTCTTTTCCGAGGAGAAATACACGTCACATATTGACGATAGTGGCGCCCTCCCGCGATACGGCCGTCAAAAATGGCCGTCAAGAAGAAGAGAGTAAGACAGGACCAGATGGAAAACGTGCGGCCGATTGAAATCCCGCCGGCGTTGAAAACGTCTACCGGGATATGGAATGCTACGCACCCCACGTAAATGGACTGGCAAGTGGCGTCGAAGCGACGACCTAAACCTGTGAAGTTGTAACCTTCACGTCTCGACGTCGTCATCGTGAAAGCCGAAATGGAGCCACATCGAACGCCGAGGTGCCGAGGCAGATAAGAACGATCCATCCATCGGGCACCTGGCTCACGACTGCAAGGGGGCGAACAGGTCCAAGTGCTGTGTCCGATGCAGCGAGCCTCACGTGCGAGGCATAAGCGAGCACGAACGTGATAGACTCGACTAAGGCCCCACCATCCTGGCCAGTGTTCCTGGAAAGGACAGTAGCAGTCTTGTTTCCAAACACCAACCTTTCCTACACCAACGATCTGACCCTCGACCAGCGTCCCGACGCCGCGAAGATCTCAGAAGGGGAAATACTTAAGGCCGCCAATGGCATTGGAGACTCGAAGACTCCAGGCCCGGACTGCATCACAAACGTCGCTTTGAAAACCGCCATCAGGTCCCGCCAGAAGGCATACAGACAGGACACCTGTCTTGCGGAAGGCACATTTCCTAGCTGATGGAAGAAGTAGAAGCTAGCCCTCTCTCTGAAAGGGAATAACCCACCGGATGACCCGTTATCGTACCGTCAGATTTGTGCGCTGGACATTGCGGGTAAAGTGACAGTTGGATAGAGGATTCCATCGAAGGACCCGAACGTCTGTCACCTAGCCAGTACGGATTCCAGAAGGCGAGCTCAACAGTGGATGCTATCTACGTCACCTTGGACATCGCATGCCACGCAATAGTCCGAAGCACCTTGACGAGGATTGAAATTCCCGAGCGCGTAAACCGAATAATCGTGAGCTATTTTAGCGATCGATCCTTAATGTAAGACACAGACGCACGGCTCAATTCCTGCTACTTCTGAGGTGGCGTTCCACTCGAGTTGATACTCTGCCTTTTGCTGTGCAATATATATATATATATATATATATATATATATATATATATATATATATATATATATATATACACCACGGAGTACTTAGGCTGCCGTTACCCACAGGGATTACGACGATGGGCATTGCAGTCGATGTTGCGGTACGAAACCATCGGCAAAATCCGGGAATTGCTCACTTCGAACGACATGCATCTGGCCGACCACAAAACAGAGGCAGTCCTCGTAACCAGAAGGATAGCCGGGGAGACCATCACCCTGAGAGTCGGAGGATGTGAGATCTTCTTTCAGCCCTCTCTAAGCAACCTAAGAGTTCAAGTCGACGCGAGGCTCCGTTTTAATAATCTAGCATCTGCACATTAAGAGTGCGGCAGCAGTCTGTAACGCACTAACACGAATGAAGCCATGCATTGGCAGTCCGAGACAGGCGTAATGAAAGCTCTTCTTGAGCGTCGTTATGTCGGTGCGGCATGCAGCACCCAGCTGGTCAGCTGCCACGGCAGTCCCATAGTACATGCGAGTGATGACCCCGGTGCACTGTAGAAATGCCTTACGACTGGCCCGAGCATTCCGACTGGTATCGTAAGATGCCGTGTGACTTATTACCAACCTGATGCCGATCAACCTGATAGCAGAGGATGGGACGGAGATCTGTCGATGTAGGCGAGTAGACCCAATCAACAACCGATGTGTCATCTCCGCGTAGTCCAAGATGTCGACGAGAGAACAATGGCAATGATTCTGGGACGAATTGTCCCATTGGCTTATCCCAAATATCACCTTCTGGACAACGAGGCAGCACGAAGGGGTGGACCGCTACCTAGAGCAGCTTCTGTCGGGACATGGCGCCTTTAGAGTGTATTATAACACGTTTCTTCTACATCACGCGCCTCGAACAGGAACGGAAAATATTACAGCGAATCCTCGAACAGCAGTTGTCTCCAGAGACCATCGTCGGCCAGATGATGGCCAAGTAGACCATGTGGGACTCGGTGTCCAGTTTCTAGGCCGTTGTCATCCAGAAGCATAGTCGGGCGGAGAAACTGAGGAGGACTCGGCCCGTGAACTAGACGAAGAGGGCGTAGCTAGTCCGAAGGGTGCGTAAGAGCCATTCCGCCATCGCAAAGTATGGCCTGACGGCGGTTCCGCGGGAAAGTACCGTCTCGACTAGCAACTCAGTATAACTACAATCTAGATGTGCAGGTGTGTATGTTTTAGGTTTGCAGCAAGCATGTCAATATAAAATAGTTGCTGGGTCGGCCAGCTCCACTCCATTTGTTTTTGGTTGACTGCACATGGGTGAGGTATTTTTTCCGTTTTCAAATATTTCCTTTTCCTTTAAAACTTTTTTTTGTATAAGTAAAGTAGATATAACTGATGTAAAGTGAACGTAGGTACATTTGGTTGGAGTAGTAAATACTGAAACAAACTGGCAACAAGGTTTCGTGTTGTCAACAGTAAAAGGAAGGCATGCTCATCAAGATTTGTTTTGAATTTCCTATATATAAAACTTTCAACAGAAGCTACATCAATAACATCCCACACAGATACCCCGACAGACAAACTCAAACTAAACATTGCTTGTATAGATAAAGCGAAACAAAATGGATTGCACAAAAATATAAAGGTAAATATTATTTCCACGTTTTTCAAAAAAAAAATGAGATCGAATATTTAAGTGAAATAACAGTACGGTAAAACCCGGAATGAAAGCGACAACATGGCTGATTATCGTCAACTTAAAATATACGCGCGATTGTGAGTCTCGATAAAGCAAAATTTATATTTATATATACCAACTGTAACGGGGAGTAGGTAAAGTTTTTATCGAGATGAAATATGTGACGTCTGACGTAAACAATTTTGTTTTACTTGTACTTTACATAATTAGAGGAAACACCTAATAAAAAGAAGTTCGACATTGATTACACCCACAGCCTCTCTAGCATCTCATATTAGGGAGAAATAATTCCGTCGCTGTCATAGCCCCACCTCATATGCACCATTAATGATTAACGGCTCCCCCCTTCTATTTGGCGTTTCCTCTAATATCTTTAGCAAAAAAAAAAACTTCAAATATTAGGACAACACAAAGACCTTTGACGTTGGTCCTTTCTTCATCCTTACCAACGAATGTGACGATTAATACGGGCTTCCTGCCATACTTGTCCGACCATGAGCCCATGAAGAGGCAGAGGACGACGGCGATACAGGATTCGGCCACTGATTTCACTGTATTTATTACCGTCACCTCCGGTTCGACCAGCGGCTCAAGGTGTTCCGTGATATTGTTGTTCGTATTGCCCAACATGGCGCATTCGGTCTCGTTGTAACCGAGCGTCACATAACAGGTGCGGTAAATTATGAAGTTCGAGTAGACCGGAGCTGCAAAACAGAAAAGTGTTGTGGCTTGTGTAAAATAAATGTTTGATCAGGTGCAACTTACTGAGAAGATGTCTCGTAGTTGTAGGAAATCGTACAATTTCTTAAATAAACTGCACAAAAAAGTGTTCTTGATCATACTGAATAATTTTGCAAACCAATTTCAGATAATTTGTCTAGTAGTTGTTGTGTGAGATAAGAAACTCGATGCCCGAATGTAAAACACTCTATTTACAAATTTACACGACTTACACGACGGAATTTTTCCTGTTCCCAAAATGAAGGGGAACGGGAAGAGAGCGATCTCTCTGAGTTACAATTTTAGCCCTCTCATTGGTCACGATCGACTTAACGTCTAAGGCCGGAATGCACAGTCGTCCCTTAAATAAAGAATCCCTTAAGTTCCCTTAAGTTAAGTTAAGTAATGTTAGGATATTAGATGCATTTCACAGTCGTCATTTAAGGGACCCTTCATGAAGGAAAGGAGAAGTGTGGGAACGCTGCAGGTTGAGTAGAGCTATGTGTTTTTCATGAACGTGGAGAGGTTAGTTTTGTCGGGTTTGTCATACATTAATGTTTCATGCGGCATAGGTTATCTGTTTTTCCGCTGGGCTCGTACACATTTGTTCATAAATTATACATTAAATTAATATTCATAAATTAATTATATATTTCATACTACATAACAATACAATAATTTACCTGTACATTTACAGACATGTAACCCTTTCTATTTCGAAAAATGTCGGCATTGTTCGCCCAAGATGTGATATTCGGATGTGTGTGCAATAAATACATCCAATAACTTCAAGTAATCAAGCCACGTTATGAAACCTCGTTACTTCTCACTTTTTATTCTCATGGCATTGAGATCGCATGAATGTACCTATTTGCCTGGCTAATACTCTAGACATTCTTTTCACTACTCTACAGACCACTACTTGGTGGAATGATCTCAGATCTTAGTGTATCATTTAAAATGTATAATGTACATCTTACAACTTATAACCAATACATTTTAGAATACGCATAATTAATTGGAAACTTTTGCTAGCATAAAACCTTAAAGTGATAAGTAATTGCAATATAAGCGATTGAAAGTCCTCTTCTCGTTGGTTTCTCCAACTCTTCCTGCACAATTGGTAATAACACATTCGTGATTACTTCTTTTGATAGGCGGTACCGTTTCTTGAATCTTGAATATATTTTTTCGGTATCTGGACTACTAACTACTCTTCTTTGTCGTCGATTAAATAATCGAACATCCCCATATCACAGCAGTAAAGTTTGACAATTATTAAAATATTAACGTCAAAAGACGTGTACCAAATTACCAAAACAAATCATAAAAGTTAGGTTAAGAACCCGCACTTTAGGGATGTACAATCGCCACTTAAGGGAAGAAAGCAAACGAGACCTACTGCGCAAGCGCCGATAAAGGGACCTCTTAAGATTTCGACTATGCAACGAAGATGTTAGTTAAATGGGATTCTTAAGTGATCATCTCCCTTTAGGGTTGACTGTGCATTCAGGCCTAAGACTCGACCAGTGAGTGACTTATGCGTGACGATAACCCTGGAAATTCCCGAATAGCACTTGCGAGGACCCGTCCTTACGATATTCCGAGAAGTACAGTAAAATAACACTTTACAAAATCCTCTCGGATTTATCACCTAAATGAGGATCTAACTACCCGTTAAAAAGACGATTTCTCGTTACAACAAAATGTTACAACAGAGAAGTATACAAGTGTCGACATTTAGTATTTAATGATTATAACATGTCGGGGAAGTTCGCAATCTACCTTAACTATTAATATTTACAGCATTTCCCAGAAAGTTTGCAATTTGCAACACATATGATACCAATTGTAAGGTAAACCTGAATAAGTGTGATTCGGGATTAAGTGCCAGCGACTGCGACACACCACCTAACAGTGCTGGTGGACGGACGGACATAACTGTAATCACTGGGCGAAAGACAAGGCGACTGATATAGCAGTAGGAGTCAACAAAATATTCTGGTCGTCTAAAGGACGTACAAAATAGCGCAGACCCCTCGGCAGGAGGCGGAGACATCGGTAAACATTTTTGCCTTTCAAGAAAAGTAACGGGATCCACATCAGATGGGAAAAAGTGTGAAAAGGACGAAACCGTAGACCACGATGACACGGACCTTGACGTTATACTTGTTCAGTCGTTGACAAACAAGACGAACAAAGGGACGAATAGTATGTTAGGGTGGAAAAATCCTCGTTAGAAGAGTAAAGATGGGCCTCGGGTAAATTCGAGCAGGCAGTCCAACAATTCGTCACTTATGATAATGTCTCTAGAATTGTGCCAAAAACCTAGAGAATGGCAAAGTGGGGACAGCTTCCATATTTCTATAGATTTATCAGAATTTAATATTGCTGCTAAAGTACAACATTTTTTAAAAGTCCATGGGCTAAAATACTACTCTTGTCTAAAAATGAATGAGTATCTTTTTTTAATCTTTATTATTAACCTCCATATCGTGAAGTAAATGTAAACACGTGACAAAATGTAAATAAAGATTTTAAAAATTGATACAGGAATGAGTAAACAGTGCAAGCGGGACTCATTAAGATGCAGATTATGGTTCATGTACCGAAAATATAACATGTTTGAAATAAGTATTTTAGAAAATACAGTAAGTCTAAATGACACTCTTTAAAAATTCCTTCACACTTACCTAGATTTACTTTACATACAAGGGTAAAGAACAAAATGAAAGAAATGTATACAATATTTATATTTTTCGTTTTTTCTGTAATTGCTACATTTTATTAAATATTGTACAATTGTTTAAACTTACATGATATAATTGATTCTGTGGTGAACTGAGGGGACAATATTAAACGAAATATTTGCGAATAACAGCGTACCTGTATTGTACCTGTTAGATATTCCCCGGCATAATGAAACATCACTATAAATTTATAGTATAATGCTAATGTGGATAATGGAAACATGAAAGTATGAAAATACTTGTTATGTTGGCATAATACATATTTTTGTCATATTTTGTAAATTGTTGTAGTACCTATATAAGTATTATTATGTAATAAATACTGACGACAACGACATGGAGCGACGTACCGGACACAAAGACAATAGCAAGAGGACGAACTGGGAGAACTACCGCGAAGACTTAAAGGAATCCAAGGTCAAGAATAAAGAAGATTTACACACCAAGGACAAAATTGGGCAAGAAGTAACAAGGATAACGGAGGAGATCCAGAACGCATACGAAAGAAACACCTGCACTATACGACAGACTATATATCGCTGGTTTAGAGCAAGATGGTGACATCTCAAAATGTGCGTCTAAATGGGGACACCTCGTTGCGTGCGTCTACAAGGTTACATCACAAAATTGCTCTCGAAAGGGGGACATCTCTTTACGTTTCTCTGAAAGGTGCCATCTCTGGAAACGAAAAAAACCTAGTGGTAGCACTGTTTCTAGTATGAGGAGACGAAGCATGAATTCTTCATTCTTTGATCGGAAAAGCGATGGTGAGGGAGGATTATATTTTCAGGATTCTTTACTGCCGGCAACATCGGTATCTTTCCGTTTTTCGGGCAAATGGTTTTATGAACACGGATGCGAATGAAGTTCTGGTAAATTTTACTAAAACTGGAAAAATGTAAAAAACCCCTGAAAATCTATTCTAGAGAATCATCTTGATCTTGCAGAACCTGCTCCACTCTAAAATTATTTCATCAACGCCAGGTTTTATTTCAAATCTATTACGCCTTTTCCAAGACTCTCTTTTCAAGACTCAAATTCATAGTTGCCACTACAAATTTTGAAAAAAATAAAATTATCTTCGAACTGAGACCTTCTAGACAAACGTAAAGAGATGTCCCCATTACGAGAGCAATTTTGAGATGTCACCTTGTAGACGCACACAAAGAGGTGTCCCCATTTAGACACACATTTTGAGATGTCACCATCTTGCTCTAAACCAGCGATATACAAGAGACATCCCAATAATACCAAGAGGCAGCGAAACAGGGAAAAGAGGAGATACGAAATAAACTACGCCTCAGAAATTATAAGACGCATTAACAGACTGAATAAGGAAATCACGACGCAACTACATAGCACAAGAAACAAACATGAAACTAGTTCTTAGAGAGCATGGAAGAGGACGAAGGCACTCACTGGAAAATAATGAGAAGGATAAGGAGAAGAAACCTAACCACTAAAGGACCAATACAAGGGAAGGACGGACTGAAATATCGAACGGACCAGAGAACGAAAACATTCGCGGACGCAATGAAGGAAGAATTTACACTGAACTCGGATCAAGACGACGACACGCAATTCGAAACGAAAATCAACAAGGAGGCGAAGAATTTAGGAAAAGAGGAAAGCGACATCGAACTGAAGAGGACCACATCGGAACAGATCAGCAAAATAACAACAACACTCACTCCAGGAAGGCGCCGGGACACGACTAGATAACGAATAGAATGCTGAAGGAACTACGGAAGGCATACATGAGACGATAGCAGGTACCATCAACGTGGCAATGAAGAGGAGATACTATCCGAAACAATGGAAACAAGGCGAAGTCATCATGATACCGAAGCCAGGAAAGGACAGGAAACAACCACAAAACTACAGACCCATCACGTTACCCAGCCACATTGGAAAAATAATGGAGATATTTATACTAAGGAGGATCAAGGGAGAATAAAGAAGATTGGGCATCATCCCGGATCCAACAAGCAGTTGGATTAATCGAAGAACATTCGACGGAGAACCGAAATAGTGAGTACTATTCGGCGTGAAGAAGGCATCTGACATGATATGGCACAATGGGCTAATAGCGAAAATGGATCAACTAGGATTCAGAAAGTAGCCCACGCAGAGAATACAGGACTACTTGAAGAAGAGGGTATTCGCCATCAGAATATGGGAAGAGATTTGAACAACGAAGGCAATCGAAGCAGGAACACCACAAGGATCGATACTGACACCGAAACTACACAACATTTACACGAGCGACATATACAGGAGGACACACGAGGACATACATCTACGCCGACGACGCGGCAAAAACAGCGACATCTACAAATCTGACGAAGGCAGCAAAGTATCTACACAGGGAAGTAATCAAGGTGGAACAGTGGAAGAAGAAATGGAAAATAAGGATTAACCCAGAGAGGAGTCAAGCATTATGGATAAGAACAAAGAAGGAAGGACCGAAAAATAAAATCTGCGTGGGAGGTAAGGAGATCGAATGGAGCGAGACGCGAAGTACTTAGAGATATATATCGACAGAAGAGCGACATGGGGAAAAGCAGCAAAGAAGGCCAAGCAAAGACTAACCCAACTAGGACCAATGATAGTTTAAGGAAGTAAACTACAACTGAGGGTAAAGAAGAGGATATACGAAGTAAGCATCAAGCCAATAATATTATACGGAGCAGCGGTGTGGGTACTCCATCATTATGTCATTAGGTAAGGCGTTGTAGATTCCTATTCCCTACGTATTTTACCTCTGTAATGGTGTCATTTTGTGGAATATATTTAGGAAATCTTTCTGATATTTTCTAGAATTTTTAATATTATAGTGAGTAATTTACGTTAATATTTCATAAACGAATCGTTTATGCCTTACAATTTTTCAGTCATGCCGCTATCGGCGATATAGCTCAATAATACACCAAGGTCTGACTGTATTGTCCATATGAGCTTAATCCTTAACTAGGTACTTCGGAAAGTTCTAAGTCGCTACGGCGTTTGTAATACATTTTTTAAATAAGTATTTTTTAACAATAATTAAAATTGTTCTTTGAAACTAATACGTTACTTTCTTCAAATGATCCTATCGTGCTCTAATTATAAATCTATTTGACTTTGTGTCATTACCGCCCAAGTTACAATAGATGAAGAATCACAATTTATAACTAATCGATGCCCCATGATAACGTTCGCTTTATTCAGGATTCACTTAGTGATTCAACCATTAATTTAAAAGTTGATCTTTGTGCTAATCCTTCCGATTAGCAAAATTGTATTTCCCCTGAGGATTATAAATTTTTGGATAGACATATATTTATTTTCCGTGAATAGGAATAAGGCTATAATTATGCTATGAATTAAATATTTGGTTGGGGCAACTTATTAACAGAATTTGTTTCAGCAAGTAACTTGTAATGTGAAAAAGTATGTACCCATACTTTTAAATAACAATGGTTATAATTTTTTGGTCGTAAATGTCTGGTGAACCTAATTATTCGCTAATTTTATCGATTTTCATTTAGATCCTTATAATATTACTTTCTAGATAAGACGAACAAGTGAAGTCTACCTGCGCAGATAAAACCATTTATCAAAATTACAATCCGATATCGTGACAAATGTAATTTAGATAACCTTGATAATATTTCAACAGGATTAACCTGTTGTTTTATTTATTACAATATTTTTAAGTGCTTTGCAATTTCCTTCATTGCCCATGTTTTGTGATCGTAATATACACCTTTATCGGTCGGTGGAGGAAAGAACCCCAGTTACGTTGCATTGCTTTCACAGATTTTTATTGTGAAAATTGTTAAAAACTATTACAATATTTTCTTGAAATTTAAGTTGGGTTTAAATTTCCTAGTAAACTTTAGTACATAACTGTTTCTGAACCTGCTATATGTTAGTTACTGCTATCCTATTACAGTCTAATAATAGACTAGAAATAAAGATTTAATTATGCCAGACTATGAATGTCACCAATATAGGGTGTTCTTTTGTACCTGTCATATGCCTTATAACATATAAACCGTCTAGTAATTTGAAAATCTTACCTGTTAACGTGGCAATAAATGCATTTATAAGCAACGGTATTTCGATGTTAATTTTAATCTTAGCCATGGTCAAGTACGCTAGAAATTGGAATCCGTACGAGTATTGGCAGTCACTTTCCGGTCACGTTACGCGATAAAATGTTCATAGCAAAAATATGACACTGAAAATATTTCCGCGTTCGCCTTTTATTGTTAGATGATAAGGATTTTTCGATAATATATGCGCGTGTACCGATGCGCGATCTAAGTAACATAAAGCACCAATCGCATTAAACTCTTTGTTTCTATTTCTAATATATGGTTAAACGACTGCTTTTTTGTTGTTTGTAGTAGATACTAAGGTGACCTTCGCGGGACTAATTAGTCGATGGGAATGTTATGAATTCGCGCGTACTAAGCGCATAATCTAAAAATAAAACCGCAACGAATATGGAAATTTGATTCTAACAACGGAGATAAATTGTTCATGCAATCAATGAGTATTCGAACTGAATTGTCCCCTAGTCTTATTCGAGTCGTTTGTATTGAGACGTCTTTATTTCTATACCAGTTGCAAAAGTTCCAAAATAAGTCATGTGAGAACAAATGAATAAATACTCGTACAAACAAAAAATCAATAGGATTTACCTAGTCCTCATTGAATGAACAAAAAAGTATAATAAAATGTAAATTTAGATAAGAAATGAGTACACCCACTTCCACAAAATACAGTTTTATTCGCCCGAGCAAAACTACACAGATTAATGTCCAATAATTACTTAATAACGAAAGTACGTTACGACGGCTTTACGGACTCAGTCAGAATGCCGCGCTCTTCCTCAAAAGTCCCGAGTCTGCATTTTCTTTCCGTCCGAAGTCACGTCTTCGTCGATGAGTTCACTCCTCAACATGCCAGGACAGCAACTTTCGATAACATTCGGCCTTTCCTGACTACCGGAGTGTCCTCACTTCGGGATGTGCCTATTAAGGGAAGGTTGCAGACTGGCGGTACTACCGGCATTCGGACATTTTGTATCTGAACGAAAAGATCAAATAATCAGTTATTGATTTATGAGGGATAACTATAGGGCTAGGACTATAGGGCTAATAGTAGGGGTGGCTAAAATAAAAACGACAGTACTGTCAATAGTAGAGAGACGGAGAATATACCAGCGAAAATATGTAAATAAAATAATAGAGTTGTCAAAATGGGGAGATTCGGGGAAAATAGCAAGCATAAAGTGGGGAAGCAAAGTTATATATACGGGGAACATACCAAAAATAAATATAAAATAAATCGATATTTGATCAAAAATTATGGGCGCTAGCTCAACCCACGCTAGAGAGTGCTGGCGGAACCGAGGCGTCCCTCGCGTTCCCACTGTCACTCCTCCTAGCCACACTGCGGGACAACCGGTTGGATTCTCTTCTCTTTTCTCGCCCGCTCCTCGCAAATCAGTCTCCAGGATGAATTTCGGGGTAGACTCGAGTGTAGACACCAGGGTAGATTGTACGGTCGACGCCAGGTAGACTCTAGGATAGACGCCAGGGTAGCCTCTAGGATCGACGCCAGGGTAGACTCCAGGGTGGACGCCAGGGTCGACTCTAAGGTGGACGCCAGGGTAGACTCTAGGGTGGACGTCAGGGTAGACTCTAGGGTGGACGCCAGGGCATTACCGAGAACCGAGACATCCAACACTTCCAGGCAGTGCTTTACCCTTATACCCAACTGTTCGGACAACCGGTCGGACCTCGCTCGATACCTGACCTACCTCCAGCCCGTACACTCATGGGCTCAACCTCGAGAACCGAGACACCCGACACTTCCAGAACAGTGGTCATTCCTTACCCTTATCATAACCGTATCCATGGTTTCATGTTCTCAACTCCTGCCACACCAACATAGGGCACCTGAGAACGAGCCATGCCTGGGATGTCCTTTACTTCGTAACGTTCCTGCCCCAGAATCTTTGTAACTCTATACGGTCCTCTCCACTTCGGAAGCAACTTCTGGCTGGTACCGGTAGCTGGGACTGAGGTGACCTTCAGCAGTACCAAGTCGCCTATTCCATATTCCGGAGGAGAAGTACGCTTCGCATCAAAATACTTCTTCTGGGTTTCCTGATATTTGGGTGTACTTTCAACTACATGGCGGCGCAAGGCAGTGACATCGCAGTGCTCGAGAGGCTCAGCTATAGGTGGATTAAATGCAATTTGTCCCGAAACTCTGATACCTAAAAGAAGTTCGCTGGGGGAGGTACCAATAGCTTGGTTCAAGCTACCGTTTAATCCGAGTTGAATATCGGAGATGGTTTCATCCCAAGTATCATCGTCACCATTTGCACCCATTGTTCGTAACGAGTCCAAGATCGTTCTGTTGTATCGTTCAACTTGGCCGTTTCCCCGCGGCAGCCCCACAGCATTCAGGTAGTGAGTTGTACCTTTCGAAACACAATATCTTTCGAATTTTCGAGAGGTAAAAGCCCTACCTCTATCACTTATAATTCTTTTTGGGACACCAAAGACCTTTATTAAGTCATTTAGGGCAAAAATCACGTGATCTGTTTTGGTATTGGGTACAGGGTATATTAAAATAAATTTTGTAAGTGCGTCTATTATCACCAAGATATGAGAATTTCCGCTTTTTGTTTTGACAAATGGACCTAAATGATCAATATGGACCGTGTGAAACGGTCGTGGAATTTTCGGAATAGGGTGGAGATAGCCGGGCTTTTTATTTGTCACTGATTTAAAATATAAACAATTCAAGCAATTTTTAATGTATTTTTTTATAAATCGACGCATATGAGGAAACCAATAGTTCTGGGACACGAGGTCGTACGTTTTATCTACCGCGAAATGACCAACATCGTCATGATTCAACCTGACAATCTGGAATTGCGCTTGTTTTGGCACCACCCAGCGTAATCCTGTTGTCGTTTGCCTATATACCGTACCTCCTTTTAAAGCGTACTCTTTGAAAATTTGTTTATGTTCCGCCTCATTTCCGGTTTGGAGAATGGTTTTAACCTTTTTAAGTGTTGAATCACCCTGTTGAGCCGTTAACAACCAGTCTCCTTCGGTTATTGTTATCATATTCACATTTGCAATATTAGTAACATCTGTCATCATTTCAGGATTTCGACTCAGAGCATCAACGTGACGCATTTGGAGTCCGGATCTGTGTTTAATTGTGTAATTATACTCGCCCAATTCTAAAATCCAACGACCAATTCGTTGATTTAATTCTGCTTTCTTGAACGTGCTGACAACGGCCGCACAGTCGGTAACAATAACAAACGGTCTGCCATATAAATATTGTCGAAACCTTTTTACAGATAAAACGATGGCAAGTGTTTCTAATTCATAAGAGTGGTACTTTTCTCCTGCAGGAGATGTTTGTTTACTATAATAGGCAATCGGCCGTTCTTTATTATTTTCAACTTGCATCAGCAATCCGGCGACACCCACGGAACTCGCATCCGTATGAAGAACGCAATCTAACTTTTTATCGAATATTTTCAAGACAGGCTTTGTTAACAGATATGTTTTTAGTAATTGAAAAGAGTCATTTTGAGGTTTTTCCCATTTCCATGGAGTATCCTTGTGTAAAAGTTCGGTTAATGGTTTTGATTTTTCTGCGTAGCGGGGAATAAATTTTCGAAAATAACTAGTTAACCCTAAATATTGACGGACATTGTGAATGTTTTCGGGCACCGGGAAATTTTTAACTGCACGTATTTTATCATCGGTAGGGCTGATTGTGGAATTAGAGATTTCTAAACCTAAAAATTTTATTCTTGTTTGCAAAAAGGCACATTTAGATAACTTAAGTGTTAGTCCGTTCTTGTGTAATAGATCTAACACCTCCTGTAGAACTTCAAGAGTTTCCGCAATACTTTTTCCGGGTATTAAAATATCATCTAAATATATTAATACCTTTGTAAAACGTAAGTTTCCTAATATTTTGTTTATCGTCATTTGAAACACAGCGGGGGCGTTGGTGAGACCAAAAGGGATTTTTAAGAATTCAAAAAGACCATCTTGTGTAATAAATGCAGTTTTTGGGACAGACTCTTCGGACATTTTAATTTGATAATATCCCGATGCGAGATCGAGACTGCAAAAATATTTGTAACCTGCCAGCCGATCTATTTGATCCTCAATAAGCGGAATGGGGTAACGGTCGGGTACAGTTATTTTATTTAAGGCTCTGTAGTCGACACACAAGCGCTTTTCTCCACATTTTTTTGAAACTAGAAGAACTGGACTGGAATACGGAGAATTGGATTCTCTAATGATATTATGTTTTAATAATTCGGAGACAATATTTCGAATTGTTTCTCGCTCCGATTCAGAATATCTACGGGCTCGATGAGTTACGGGTTTATCGGTAATTAATTTAATATCCATTTCAGCAGTACAAGTGCCTACGTCATATGTACTACGAGCAAATAGATTGGGATAAGAATTTAAAAGTTTTAATAGGTCATGGTATATTCGACTGTCTTCAATCCCAATTTGTATATCATTTTCGGTTATTCGAGGGCGATGACTTACACAAGTATTTTGTTTAACAGCGCGCAGTGAAAATTTTAAAGTGGTGTCAGATTTCTCATAGTGAATGTCGCTTAACTCTGTAAAGTCCTGACCTATCAAAACATCAACACTTTGTACACGTTTATTTATGGCGTATAACTTAAGAGGTTTTTTGATCCATCGATCTCGACAGTGACGTTTACAAAAGAATTAATCGTTGGTGACAAATCAGACAAAGTTTGAACAAAAAGTGGTTCATGGAGAAATTTTTGCTGTAATTTTAATTTACTGATAACTGCGATGTTTATTAAAGAAATTTCACTACCGAGATCGATGAAAGCTTGAATAGGTACGTTTTGAATTGTTATGGTTTTTATAAATTTCCGCATATCCGATCCAGTTACATAAACAGTCGCCTCGGGTCATTGATGGTACTTCAAGTACTTGTGTTTATGGGGGCATTGATTTTTAAGATGAGTAGAAGCGTTACAAATGTAGCATTTTCGTAAATGAGGTCGTGAGGGTGATGATTTACCATGAAATTCTTGAGCATTATTATTTTTGTTAGGTCCGCGTTTTGGAGAGTCGTGCTTGTCGAGTGTTTGGAAATGACGAGCGAGAGCAGCTGGGTCGGTAATATTTGCAACTTCAACAGAAAATTTTAGTTGTTTATTCTGGATGCCGCCTAAAATAAGATCGACTTTATCGGCATCGGCGAAGGGCAAATTGATTTGATTGATCAAATTTAGTTTTTGAAATGTATAAGAGTACAAACTTGTGCTCGAATCATACACATATTTCATCATTTCTGATAGTGAATCATGCAAACTGGTCTTTCGTTGAAAATGCTGAGTAAGTAGATCTTTCCACTCAGCCCAAGTAAACATACGACTTCGTAACCCCCTATACCAGGTTTCTGCTGGTCCCCTTAATTTTGCAAGAGCCAGATGACAAACAACTCTGTCTTGCCACCCGTAAATTTCAGCATATTCATCAATTGACCTTAACCAATCAAGTACGTTATGGCAAAGGGGATCGAATTCACCTATTATGTTGCTGTGTATAGATAAACCAAGCAATTGGGAACTAGATGAAGGTCTGGTGTTATTTATCAATTTTTCAATACCCTCAAGAAAAATATTTGTATTAATTTGGGAACTTAACTCACTACCCTCCTGCTCACGGTGGCGGGCTGCTTCAATCAGGTCTCTCGGGGGAGTTTGGCCCTCGGAACGATCTCTTCTCCTCGAAGGTGCTCGGCTCCTCCTGGATCGACTTCTTTCCTCTCGCCTGTCTCGGGATCTGCGTTGAGCTTCAGACCCTCCAGCTCTTCCCTGGGACCGCGACCTCTCGTTTCTCTCAAACGAGCGCCTTCGTCCACGGGAACGTCTACGGGAACGTCGGGTTTCCTTTGGCATTTTCCAGATGCCAAATTAGTATCCCACTTCTGATGTAAATTTAGATAAGAAATGAGTACACCCACTTCCACAAAATACAGTTTTATTCGCCCGAGCAAAACTACACAGATTAATGTCCAATAATTACTTAATAACGAAAGTACGTTACGACGGCTTTACGGACTCAGTCAGAATGCCGCGCTCTTCCTCAAAAGTCCCGAGTCTGCATTTTCTTTCCGTCCGAAGTCACGTCTTCGTCGATGAGTTCACTCCTCAACATGCCAGGACAGCAACTTTCGATAACAAAAATAATAAAAAATATGATATGGAAATGTGTAGGATAAAGAATAGAGTAGTGTATATGATGTAATGTAATAGTCTGAGAGCTGGCTACCAAAATCAGATATAAGGTGTAGTAAAAGTTTTTACGTAGAAATGTTCCTTAGCAATAGATAAACACGTAGGCGTTGCAACCAGAAGTCGCTCCCGGGAAGGGAAGGGTGGTCGGACGCTCAAACATATAAATTTTTAATAAAAAAAATCATCGACTGCAGTCTTGAAACTTGGTGTACTTGTAGTTTTTAACATTAGCAATCATATAAAAATATTACCAGAGAAGTCTAAGTCGGGATCAATCAAGAATTTTGAAAGCAGAATAAATTGAACTGAGCATATTGATACATAAGTGAAAAATAGAAAAATTAAAACGATTAATAAAGATATGTAATTAGTATAATATAAAGTGATAGAAGTTATTAACGTTCGTGGTCCGACGAATCGTCAGTGTCCTCGTCGCTGTTATAACCAATATCTGATTCATCCTCTGAGATATAAATAAAAGTTTTTATAAAAATTGTTAAACGAGCAAAAATATGCGTGATATAATAGTCGAAAAATGTACCATCAGATTCTTCGTTATTTATTATAACATCTTTCAGTGTTTGTTTGTCTGTCCAGTCATAATTAATTGGTTCGAGCTCTGTTGGAATTTTTAGGTGTGCGTTTGACCAAATTCTTGATATATATCTTGCCCTTTCCAATTGCTGTCACAGCTCAATTTGGCAAGGAAGTAAGTTTGATGTGTCGAATTTTTTTAATATTTTTTTTTTTGGAAGGGCTCGTCGATATTTTGTATTTTATAATTTCTTAAAAAAAATTCAAATCGAGTAATATTGACAGTTTGTATTTGGTTTTTTTTTTTGTTATTTCGTATAGGTGACTCGTGTATACTTCTAATTCTTAGAAAACATAATTTTTATTACACGATATATTTGATAAATCGGAAAATGCCTTCCTATATTTGTTACATTGAGATAATATTTTAAGAGGGCGTTGCCTTCCTTTTCTAAAAACGCCGGGTTGTAATCACAACCGGTGAAAGCATGACAACCAGGAAACGCTTTATATAAGTCGTCCCCAAGTAAATGATGTAGCTTATTAACGTCAATTATACGCCGCTTATTTGCTACACCGCATTCTATAAAGATATTACTTTGGCTTTTACGGTGATACATATTT
Organism: Cryptocephalus primarius; assembly: GCA_963576515.1. NCBI lineage: Eukaryota > Metazoa > Arthropoda > Insecta > Coleoptera > Chrysomelidae > Cryptocephalus > Cryptocephalus primarius. The sequence goes on along the minus strand of OY754938.1, from coordinate 2,936,938 downwards.
CCAAGCATAATAATTAATATGTCCGTATCAGAACATCTAATTGTTATATTGGTGTCATAATCAAAATTTACAGCATAAAAAACAATTTTCGTGTCTGTTTCCTCATGCCAGGAACTTTAATAATTTACCATAAACGCTCACTTGGCGTAATGACTATCGTACGTTTTTTAATGCATCTCCCTCGCTTAACCTTCTGCCACTGCATTTATAGTTGAGCAATAGTGTAAATAACAAAAGAATCTAATTGCTAGAAATGCACCTTATTATTTACATTCACAATTTAAACTTCGAAGAACGTCTTTCCGCTATATACATTTCTGACCATATTATCATTTTTAATATACTTAGCCACCATTCTAACTTCTAGCAGTTTAATTACAGGTTTTTTAATTACTAAATATTGCAAAAACGAAGTCGTCAGAACTACACCTCGTCATTGTAATTTCAATACTTTTTGCATGTTTACGGACTTCTGGCAACGTTTTATCCCAGATCTAAACTTCTGGCAATATTTTTACATGATTGCTAATGTTAAAAACTACAATTACACCAAGTTTCAAGACTGCACTCGATGATTTTTTTTATTAAAAATTTACATGTTTGAGCGCCCGCCCACACTTCTCTCCCGGGGAACGCCTACGTTTGTCTCTACTGCTAAGTAACATTTTTACGAAAAAACTTTTACTACACTTTATCATATCTGATTTTGGTAGCCAGCTCTCCGTCTATAAGCGTATAAGTTGAGTCTGTACTTTGTAATTAAAAAAATACTTGAAATAAAAGGACCAGTAAAATTCTTGGAATTGACAAATTGAACAAATTGAGGAAGAGATTCCTTCCTCAAGAGACGTGAAATTATCTCCTGAAGATGAACTCGCTGAAACAACATTCGACACCAACACACTATTAGAAGATGATATATTTCAAGTTAATCTTCCCATTAAAAACCTAAAGGAACTTCTAAAGTTAAGCAATTCATATTTAACAGCATTGAAACAATTTGAACAATTGGAAAGGAAGTTTAAACAAAATCTCTCTCTGCACAAAAAATATAAAGAATCTGCTCACGAATATATCTCTCGTGGCCACGCCAGACATGTTCCTTTACAAACAAAAATCCTCTCGAATGAAACAAAGTATTTCTTTCCGCATGACGAGGTAATTAAAGACAACAAACAAAATTCGTGTCGTTCTCGACGGAAGCGTGAAAACAGCGTCTTCCTGTCCTTCCTTTAATGATATTGTAACGAATTCTCCTTTACTTATCGGCCGTCGAAGGTACTGGAATGGTCTCGATGTGTCTACCGACGATTCGGCGACGCGTTTCCGAGAAGTGTTTACGGAAACGACACGTCTAGAAGATTCTCGACGTAATACCTTTAGAATATAAAAAGGCGACCGAGAAATAAGCAACCAGTCGAGCGGGACGAGAGCCCCGCCGCCGGCGAGGACGCCGAGCTCCAGAACAACGGACGACGCCCTGATGAACGCCATGGACTTTTCCGGCCATGAATCCGAAGCCGACAAGGCCGTCCATCCTGAGGATAGCTTCCTGGAACGTCAGGGATGTCGAAAGTCGGAGACACGAAATAGGTGAATTCCTTGAACGTGCAGGCATCGACATCCTGGCAATCCAGGAAACACTACTGAGCGAACGGACACGTCACCCGACCTACGATGAATTCACCACGTACAGAAAGGACAGAGGACAGCGCGGAGGCGGTGTCGCTCTGTTGGTGAGAAGGGTAATAGATCATTTTCAGGTCCCGACCCTAGAGCTACGAGGCATCGAAGCAGTCACGGTGGCGGTGAACACCTCCACGCACGGGCTGCTTTACGTCACGTCAGCTTACTCACCGCAGGGCGGCAACCTCGACGAAGGCGACCTTAATATCCTGCTTAACACCGACAGGAGTCAGATCGTAGTTATCGGCGACTTAAATGCCAAGTCTACGACATGGCATAGCAGGACTACCAATCGAAGAGAACGCACCCTGGACAGCTTCTCCGAAGATCACCACGACGTCATCACCATGGGCCCCCACATCCCCACCCACTACCCCTCCGCTGAAGGGAGGGGGGACGTCTTAGACCTGGCGATCCTGAGGCGGGTTTACCTGCCGACGGAAATCGTCACTCTCCAAGAGGGCCCTTCCGACCACAACCCGGTCCTGCTGACGCTGGGCAACGAGCCAGAGGAGGAGACCGGACCCACGAAAACCATCGTGGACTGGGACCAATTCCGGCACACGATGCGAGGCGCTATAGGACCGATTCCCGTCATCCGGACTAGGACGGATCTGGACCAAGCTATCTGCGACCTAACCACGTGCGTCAAAAACGCTCTGGCAGAAAATACGAGGGAGGTTCACTACAGAGCTTGGAGCAGGTACGGCCAAATCCCGGATTTCCTGCAGGACCTCATACGGGAGAAGAACAGAGCCCGAAGGAGAGCTCAGCGTACCCCAACCGCCGAGGCGCGAGCGGAGGCGAACAGATGGAACCGCGAGGTGAAGTCTCGCTTCCAGGAACATCTTCGGGAACAGTAGGATCGACGTCTGGAGGAGCTGGACCCCCAACAACCCGGGAGCAGGACCTCGAACACCAGCCCCTTAGGGAACGGATGAGAGAGCGAGCAGAGAAGTTCTTCCTTAAGGCGGAGGACCATCCGAATCCGCTTGTACGGCAGGCGGTGGATTACGACCCCCGCTTCAGGGAACGATATCGGCGCCCCAGGACCCAGATCGTAGTCGAGGACGACTAGGATTGAATATCACCGACTATGACACCACCGACTTTGACGCCATCGATGTGATCCTCTAAGGAACCCTAAGCAGCCCTAGGCCCTCCAAGGACCGCCACGCCCCGCTCGAGGCTGAGTAGGAGCCCCGACAGGAGCCTCTTTAAGGGGCCACCAGCCGGAGCCTGCCCAGGACCACCCCGAGAAAGAGCCCCCCGACACCGACCACCCAGGACCGTCAAACGGATCTCGAGGCAGCCCAGCTGCCGGTCCCAGCCTCCCATGCCCCGATGGCCCCGAAGTCTCTCCACTGGACGTAACGGGCCAACCCACATGGCTGAGTCGTGGTTTTCTGCGGTTTCCCGCGACCGTAACCAGAATTGGCAGCCACCTCCCGAGGGATTCAGAGGGCCGCAGCCTTCCCCCTCACAAACTCCCGTATATATAATGTACCACTATCATGTTAACTTTTGTATATTGTATAACTTAGTTAGGACGATGCCATAGGCTTATTTTTGTATATACGTAGCATTAGTTATAATATAAAGATTTTAAAAGTCAAGCAACCAGTCGAACAGATGTTCCTGTGAACCGAAGCCGACAGCCGTCGTAAAAACACACTCGAAAAATAAATTTACCTTTAAATGAATTAGAATAAGTCCGTATAGTGTTAATGTTCGTTAAAGTTCATTAGTGTTATTAATTATTAAGAACCCACGAACGTTACAATATCATGCTTAAGGGTTTCACGGTACAACCGGACCTCTTCGACATATTATGAAAGTTCGGATTATACAAATACGCTTTAATAACGGACATTGAGGAAATTTATCACCAAATTAAAATTCACCCCCATCAAACTTTTCTTCCAAATATCCTTTGGAGGGTCAGCCCTGATGAGGAAATCAAATGTTTAGAATTGTTAACAGTGACATACGGGACGGACTGTGCACCATAGCTGGCGACCAGATGTAAAGTTGAACTCGCCAATTATTTAGAACCTCACATCCTCTTGCGTTAGAAGCCTTGGGTATCCAATGTTATGTCGATGATCTACTTTGCTGTGCGGACTCGATAGAAACTCTAACTGAAACAAGACAACAACTTGAATGACGCGCCAGACACCAACCCAATAAAGAACAGTCTCATCCAGAATCCAGTGTACAGCGGTACTAAAAGAATATGTTAAGGATAGGTTTTTTTTAAATTCTATTAGAAAAAATAGATACCAAGTCATTTTTCCATTATTTCGACGACTTTTCTTTGCCTTCTTCTGATTAGAGTGGCTTTGCCCTTCGTAGAGGTTGATTTTTTATCCTAGCAAAGAATAATTATTTCATAATTTTCTTATCTTGAAACGTGTAAATATTTTTTTGAATTTTTTATTTTCATATCTTTGGGATTGATTTTACTGCTCATGGGGTTTAAAGGTGCTTTTCTTCTTCGGAAGGATATCTCAGCTAGCTTGATGGTCGAATAAAACTGAATTGCAATAAAACTGTTATGTTCTTGGAATTGCACTGTAAACGTTTTTTAGTTAAGAATGCTATACGTTATACAGGTAACGAATTTCAGATTTTGCTATTAAACGGGCGAAGCAATTTTGGGCCATGGGGGAATGAGAAATTGTTGCCACCTGCCCGTTCTTCCACTTGCAAGTCAAGTTGTTTATTATGTGGTTTATGAACAGATGATATTATAAAATGTCCATTCTTGATAGTGTGGAATTAGTATTATTAATTACTTTCTCTAGTGGACATCAGTGTTATGTTGGTTCTCGCAAAGATGGCGAAACCTTACCCTGAATGTGGTGTTTCAATCGCCAAATGTAATTCACTCATTTCCGGCATGTTTACTGTTTCACCTAGGTGTGTTTCTTGGAGGCATTGTACGTCCCATTTGTGTTTTTGGTAGAGTTGGTCGATAAAGTCTTGTTTGTCTGTTGTGACCCTCTATGTCCAGGCTAATTATCATGAAGATTGACTCTGTGAAATATCGATCAGTTAATCGCACTGGTTTCCTGTTTTAGAAGGATTGGACACTATATGTGCGGGCTGTGATTTCAGGAAGGCACTTTTTAACGTTTTAGATGGAGAGATAGAGGATAGGAAAAACTACAAATATTAAAACTTTAAGAAAGTGAACAGTCACATAACATGTAATAAATAATCGATACTTACCAAATTGCTGACTCAAGTCACAAGTCAGAAAATTCTCACAACCCGTACCACAATAATAACAGCAATTCTTACAGAAAGGTATATTTAACATACAATAATTTTTTCAACAAACAAATGCTTTTGTACGTTTTTATAATTAACACAGCTAGTATTTAAATTTTCCATAGATTTTTCTCGATCAAGCTGTTTGTTAGAAATTTCTAAACATTAATTCCATACTACACATTCATTCCATACTTACTGAAACACACCTTAACGTTTCCTAGAAATAATATTTTTTACTTCTGAATCGAAACAAACAATCTCTCCATACATTGCCTAAGCTGGCATGAACCTCAGTATTTTTGGTCTTTAGGTTGTGGTGTGATGTTTAGAAATATGAGTTGATTCAAGTTGTACACTTTAATTTACTAGTCTAAATTACTTTTATTTTTCAGTGGTGATCTTCATCTGCAGGTTGCTTCACCCAATAACCCCACGGAGCGAAGTGTTCATGACCGTCGTGTTCTGTAGGACCCCTGTAAACTTTTATTTGGACTCTTCCATGATGTTCTGTAAACAAGAAACCCTTGGTTATCAACGCAGCCGTCCATCGTTGAATCGTTCCCTACTAACAACATTACCAAAACTGATAATATGACAGAAGGATATGAGAAAATTCAAGATTGGAGAATTGGTTTGTATTCTTGTAATTCCTCATTTCTCTTGCCCATATGCAGATTTTAGTCCTTTAAAACTTTTCACTGTTTCGACATACCATCGCCACTGGCCGCCGATTCAAGGTCTTCGCCAAGGGGATGTGCAAACACCGATACCAAAACGCAGGCAGCCACAACAACGAACACCACCTGTGAAAAAACGAAACTATTTTTTTTAGAATTCTACTCTTCTCGTCTGTTCTTACCTTCGTCATCTCGTCACTTCGCTCTTACTGAAACGACAATGGCGACCGAACGGGTATTTATTTATAGGGAAATCTCAGGAGCACTCGTGCGAGGAAATGGTTCCGAAATAAATGTCGCAGGTTCGGGGCGAAGAAGAAAAAAAGTAAAAGCAGTCTGCGTCCACGGATCGTTGAGTTCATTTCACTTTTCTGGTGATGATTGGTTCCTGACGTCTACCGCCGGAACTATTAAATTTTACTTCCTTACATTTTTTCTCCTGTATTAGCCGAATATGACATTTATGTCTGAATATATCTGAATATACTGAATGAATAAGAAACATTTGTTTTTTGTTTTGTTTACTGTTGAGGTTTAATCAGCTACGATCTTATTCCCTTTGGGAATGGAAAGTACGTATTGGTAAGAAAATCCAGACAGATTAATTCATAATTCGACTAATCCAGGCGTGGAGGAAATATGACTAAACTGAATATACTGAATATGCATTTCATTCAGTCGTTACCATAATTTTAGTTCAAACAAAATGTTGCAATTCTAGTGTTGGTGCAGACCTGCTTGATAAAGAACATAGAATATGAATTTCCTAAAAAATGCTTGTTCAAAAATTTTATACATTTAAAGTAAAGTTTCATCCGAAAAATTTACATGCCCAAATTGTGTTATACGAATAAATAAATCTGGTTCGGCATACCTACTACATTATCTATTTATCTTACGTTTTAGGCCAAAATGCTACGTGTCTTCTACGTTTTCGAAGTAACGTTGAAGATAATTCTGAAATGTTAAAATTCTACTTAACTTTTCTTAAAATAATTTTAAAATTATCATGTTGATCATGATACAAATGTGTTCTCTAAAACATCTTTGAATCCTGATGTGTCCTCCGAAAAGTATGTTCTGAAACTAAAACCAAAAGTACCGAAATGGTAATCAGAAAATCAAATTTTATAAAGAGAGAACCCAAGTTAACCAAGTTCAGGCACAGTACTTTTCTTAGAACAACCTAATTACCACAACTCTATAATAAAAAAATTCCTTACATACGTAGAACCTTCTGTTTTTCCATACATCGTGCACAAAAATTACGGAAAAATATCCATATTAGTTTTTAAAGTTCATTTTTGAAGTAAAGATAACTTGTACTAATAACCTACCTGAGTGATCCGTATTCATAAATTTAAACGACAATAGAAATATGTCCAGCTTTCGTAAACCTTCGTCATCGTGTGATAGAAGACAAAGTGTCGGATTACTGAAATGTGATCCTGACTAAAAGTGTTGTACTGGGCACCTATTCTTGAATGTGAGTAATTGTAATTACCTAGGGAAATTTTAAAATTCCCGTTCCACCAATAATTACCTAGATGGTATTCTTGAACTAGGACGGAACTACATTTACCTCAACCATCGAAGGGAAATTTTTTTGGGACGTTGCCAATTATTTTATGTTCATTTGAACTAATAAACATGCATTTTAAGGTATTTTAATCTGTTTTGTGGTTACGTTCAACTGTCAACTTTCGTTTATAGGTTGCAGGATAAGGTGCTTTGTTAATGTGGTTGTTTGTAATAGCATTTAATTTGTGATATCCCGAAAACTGTTTTTGTTTTTACATTGATTAGTTTAAGTTGTGATGAGTAGAGTGAAAATAGAAGGTACGTATTCGACATTTTTTAAAGCATGTAAACAAATTTCTATTTTACATCTATTATAGATATGAACGAAAGCCACAAAAAAGGTGTTTCGTTTAAATAAATGAAACTGGTTTATTTTCAAATACTCCCAAGATTACTTTTGTATTACATGTACTTTTAATGTGTGAGATAGTTCATTTTTATATATGAGTAAAATGTTCAATGGTGGGTTTATAAGATCAGGTCACATAGATAACATAACTCAAACATAGTAAAAGAATTCACTCCAATGAACTATTGATTGTCCAACATAACTTCACTTGTCGAAGCAATAGAATGCAGTGCTGTGTTAAGCAGTTGCCCAGAGTAAATTAATGTTAAATGGTACTGTTTATCCTTACTTAATTCGATGATAAGTTCTATCATTAGTCAAATGGCAAATGAGGTATTACCTAATTAGCGATAAGTATAGAAAAGAAACGAGAACATTCTAAGAATCCAATTTTTTTATTAAAATATCAATCAGGGGTGGTGGAGGAACTTTCCCTCCACTCGGAACCACACGAAATCCAACATTCGGTACTTTTAGCATAATCACCGTTAACTTTCATAAAGGTTTTGTTCACTAAATAAACTTGAAAATGTACAAAATATGTAAATGGATGGTTAAATATTAAGATAACGACTATTGAGAAGGAAATGGGTGATAAAAGTTGTTTACTGAACGTACGCTAATGAAAGGGACCGATGATCTTAGGTTTACGAATTTAAATGTTTTTAACTATTAGGTAAATAATAGGCAATATATTGATAAGTACCGAATGTGGGATTACAACAAGCCACACGTGTACCCACAACATCCCACAACATTTCAAACAGAAATAGTATTGTTCTGTAATTACAGGAACCCAACTGCAGTAATCTGCGCCAACTGCCAGCCAACAAAATTACTAAATTTGACCAATTTGATGTTACAAAATCCCCAAATAGCGTTGACGGTAATCGTCCGCTAATAGCGTCGGGCGCTAACGTAAATAGCGTCAACGCTATTTAAAGTGCTTAATGCGCATGCGTACCTGTCAAAATAAGGTAAACGCTAATAGCGCCCGACGTGCAAAAACTCTCTATTAACATGAAAATACGTTAATGCCATCCACAATTTATAGGTTATCCGAAACCCAAAACAGGAGATTCTATCAACTGCCGTTTGTCAAACAACATTTCATAACGCTATTCAACTGCTCTGCAAAAACTAAAAGAAACGTACCCAGCGAATTACTGAAATACCGTAAAAATAGCGCCCTCTGTAATAGCAGCCTACGCTATTTTACGTTATGCAAAAACTCTCTAATAACACCGTAAGAAGCAGGAATGAAACTTATTAAATGTGAATTTACAGATGCATACTATAGAAGCGAAATTACGTCACTATTTTGACAGCACCGTCATTAACGTAAAGTAATCTGCGTTCGAAATGCGCAAACTATTTCTTCCCCTAACTTTTACTAACTTTACTAAAACAAAGTAATTAGGGAACGTTATTGCGGTATTCAAAAGCGCGCAATCCCTCTATTTCACAAAATTTGTTGAGCTGTACAAAATGTGAGTGTACAAAACGAGAATAAATTCTCTAAGGTAATATTTTAGATTAGCAAGTGTTTTATTCATATCTTCCATTATTTATGTTGCGACGCAATATCTAGATTATTATACTTTTAAATTGCCTTCAAATATTAATATAACTACAAAATGTGCAGTTCATTTGGTGCCGTCTTTGGGCAATAAATGCCTCGCCTAGCCTTTTATTACAGGCCTGTTTGTCAGAGGACAGTCCCTTTTCAGTTATTTGTTAGTTTTTTGATGTATTGCTACTTAACAACGTTCGTATATTTTGTCCGTGATATTTACGCGTTAAAGGGATTAGTAAACTGTCAGATGGGACGACTGAAAGGTCCTGGGAAAACCCACTGTTTGTATCCGGTATTCCTTACTGTAATAAAAGGAGCCAATCACCTTCGAGTATCGGTGAGATATCTCCCGCCACTTAAGGACCGTATTAACCACTGAAACACTCACTTACAAACCAACTCGCTAACTGTTCTGACGAGTCCCAGAATCATTTTCGACTCGGTTATCGGCACTTGTAATTTTAGTTAAGAATTAGTTAAATATAGCTTTCGTCCACCATTGACTTTAATTTGATCCACCAGCAGAATTGAATCATCCAAAGAAACACTCGTAACATCTCATTAAGTTAAGGTGTGAGATACGCGAGATCACGAACAAAACAGCCCGAAAGACGGTTTCGCGTGTACAAAACAATTTATGTGATAATATAATAATAGTTTTTTGCTCATCTTTTAGATTTAGAAAAGACAAACTTGATTTAATCCTTCCCATACCAAGAAGTTTTGTCTCTGCAAACTACCAAACTATTAATTACTCCAAATCGCATAAATTAATGCTCGGCGAAACTTATTGCGATTCAACTTCGTAAACTTCTCATTAGTTCGAATAATTCCGCCGATTCATCAATCACAAAGTAGCTAAGAATGGAATCCTTGTTAAGACTAACACTATAGACAAATCAATAATAGAGGAGGCAAGTGGCCAGAATATTTTAAAGTGGACTGCGAAGTCAGCGAAGAGTGAACCTCCTTTAGCAAACCTTTACCTTTGGCCACTTGAAATTTTGATAAAAGCTATTGATGACTACAAAGTACATGAAACAAATAATTCGAAAACATCAATTATAATTTCAGGAAATGATCCGTTCAAAAGTTACAGCCTTTTGAAAATGCGATTTTCCGTAAGAGGTTAACTACATGAAAATTAAAAACCCAAAAAAAAATTACCACTGATCAATTAAAAAGCGGTAGAAAACGATGTGCGCATTCAATTTTCGCCTTTCCTTTTACTATTTGAGAAAAAAATTATTTTACATCCAACCTCACTTTTCCGCGAACCATTATGTCGTCGACTTCTAACCGATGTGGTAGTATGAGGGGACACTTCTTTCTCTTTTTGCTACATCCATGGAATGTCTTCTACACGTGCCGAACTAATTTTCACGCGATATTTCACAATAACACAAACGAATTAATAAATTTTTATGGACATGTCTATTTTCATCGGATTTTCCATTCATTTAACATAGAACGTCAAAATAATTACAGGGTTGCCACACGACGATGACACTTAAATGATAGTGGTTAACGACCGAGAAGAACGCATTGACACCGTATTAATTTGTAATTCTGCTTGTTTTTCCTTTTAGAAATATCATAAAGTACCAGTTCCTGTGTAGAATCTTCCGGAAAGCAAAGTTAGATTAGGCGGTTTGGTTCTGTTTAGTTTTTTTTCTTCTATAGAAATGTTATGAAGTACGACATAAACGACATAGAATATAAACGAGGACGGTCGTTTAGTCACTACCATATCTCCGCTAAGCACAACCGCATTTAAAATTTCAAAATGGCAAGGCACGAACACCGCGCCGTTTAAATCGTTTTTTCACTTATTTCCTCACACTCTTTTCACAAAATTTGAATATCGGCGTAATGTTGAACGAGTACGTACGAGAATAAGTACGAAAACATTTAAAAATTTCACTTTGAAAACCGGCAAATTTGGCGAAACCTCTCACATTTTTGTTGTTCTCAAAAACAACTGGTTTCCTCAAGTTAAAATTATTTTTTCAAGCACCCTAATACTGTCCCCTTTTACTAAAAAATTGCCATTTTTGAGATCGAAGTGAATGAAGAAAAATGTTTACCCCATCTTTTTCTACCCACGCTTGCTTACGCACCTCCCACTTCAGTTTCTTTGCCCCATCGACGCTGTTCAACGATAGGGACCGTCGATCACGTGCGTGTGGGAGACAAAGGTAGTTAGACCATAGAGAAAGAGGTATTTCTCTTTGTATTAGACCACTCGGGATTAAAGCCAGTGTTACATGCTTTTATATAGCCACCTATGCTTTGCCTAGTCTACTCTTAATGTATCTATGACTAACGTCTTAGACCTCTGACGCTTTTAGTGTTCCGTGAGTGACGTTCGTGATTTTACTAGAGCGGGCTCATATTAGATTCCATGTGTTGCTAAAAAGGTTCAATGCTTTAACCCAAAATACACGCATTTTCGGAGAAAGTCTGCTGTCCGGTCAACATTCTGAGATGCCACCCAAACCAAAACCGGTGGCGGCTGCCAGCAAAAAAACCGAACAGAAAAAGAAGGAGAAAATCATTGAGGTAAGGCCCAGAGACTGTTTAGATCAACCTTCATGCTAGTTCTTTTCCCAAAGGATAAAACTTTCGGCCTGAAGAACAAAAAAGGCGCGAAGCAGCAGAAGTTCATACAACAAGTGGAGAAGCAGGTGAAGACGGGAGGACAGCATCCACTGAAAGAGGATGCTAAGAAGTTAGAGAAAGAAAAGAAATTGAAGGAACAAAAGGAGCTCGCCGCCCTGTTCAAGCCTGTCCAATCACAAAAAATTGAAAAAGGTACATTTTGAATGGCAAATTATAGCAAGTCCACCTGTGCATGTACCCTTTACAGAGTCAGTCTAAGGTATATAGAAGATCATTGTATATAACAGCTCATCAATTTAGTCACCCCTATGATAAGAAATTATGATTTCATAAGAAAAAAGTAGGAGTACTAGGTTCACTGGAATCATCAGCTAGTCACCAGGACTTCCTGTGGCATCTTTATTATATATGTAATATATGACAATTAGAATTCATTGATGTACTAACCAAGTGCTAGGCTACCAGCACTCTACATACACAAGCAGTGTATGTAGTGTTACAAGCACTCTAATATACAATACTTAATATATTTAAAATCAGTTCGATAAGTAATAAAGAAAGCAGTGATGTAAGCGAGACTTTACCAGTTCTTTAACACACTGTCTTCATTTTGTAAAATAGGTTTGCCATTCCAGTTGAGATTTAATAAGTCCAAGTTGCCTCTAAAACATCATGTAATTTACTAGAGGTATTTTAAACATTATCTAAATTTCAGGTGCTGATCCAAAATCTGTGGTTTGTGCATTTTTCAAGCAGGGCCAATGTGGGAAAGGTGACAAGTGTAAGTTTTCCCATGATTTGTCTGTTGAGAGGAAAGCTGAGAAGAGGTCCATGTATGTTGACATGAGAGATGGCGAGGAGGAAACGATGGAGAATTGGGATGAAGACAAACTCAAGGAAGTAATTGAGAAGAAGCATGGAGGGAAAGGAAAGATGCCAACAACTGAGATTGTAACTAAAAAAACTGTTTTATTGTCCCTGTCTAATGTACTCAATTTTATAGATTTGTAAACATTTTCTGGAAGCAGTGGAGAAGTCAAAATATGGTTGGTTCTGGCAGTGCCCCACTGGAGAAAACTGTATATATAGACACGCCTTGCCTCCAGGATTTGTCCTAAAAAAGGACAAGAAGAAGCTAGAGGACAAAGCGAATGAGATAACTTTAGAAGACCTTATCGAGAGGGAGCGAGCAGCGTTAGGTGCCCATCAAACGAAAATCACTCTAGAGACCTTTTTGGCTTGGAAGAAACGAAAGATTCAAGAAAAGAAAGATAATGCTGCTAGAGAAGAAGATAAAAAACGTAGTGATTTCAAAGCCGGTAGGCAAGTCGGACTTTCTGGGAGGGAGATGTTCAGTTTCAATCCAGAACTGGCTGCGGAGAATGATATGGAAGATGGCGATGAGCTATTTGATTCATCCACATATACAAAAGATGAAGACGAAGATATCACTGTTTATAAAGAAATTAACTTGGATGCAATTGAATGTGATTATCAAGAAGTATGTATTATAACAGTTTTATATATTTTACTTATTCATATCTTCTGAACTTTTGTTTACAAGTCTCTAAATTATATTTAACAAGGAAACTATATTGGGACTAAAACCTAATTCACCCATCTTATTCTGATGGTTTCTGTATGTTTACACAATCATGGTTCTCACATTTCTGCAATACATTTCATACTAATTTACTACTTCAAACCAACGAGCAGTTACAGATACCAGTTGTATAACAATTTTTTTTTTGTAGGTTGATGGTACTGGGACGGTAGCCACAGGTGACAGGTTCAAAGAGGACCCAAAAGATGCCCAGAAATCGAACGAATCGCCTATAGAGGGCGCCGCTGCGGTCCCCATAAATGAAAATCTCTTCCTTGAAGAAGACCTGGATGGTTTAGACAAAGAACTTAACGACCTAGACCTAGATGATTGATAATTAAGGATGGTCGGTGACCAGCCTATCGGATGCTTTATAAGACCGAGGTGTACAAAATAGATGCAAGCTCAGATTGGAGTTGTGATTTATTTATTGTGCTTGTTAATGGGGATAGTTATGGAGAGATCAATTATTTCTTAACAATCATTTTGTTTATCATCAATTCGTTTATATTAAACAGATATAAAGTAAACCTAATTTTTTAACAAAATTTTACTGATGCCTGCAGTTTTGCTTAACAGGTTCACCATCAGTGAAGTTAATTTTACGTACAAGTTAGTATGTGATGTGTAACTTCTTCATTTTAGTGTGAGTCCATTTTAACAGGTTGACTGCTGAGTACTCCGATTGGAGTGTATCAGCATCAATCGGCGACGCCATTTACTCCAATTGAAGTGATATATATGCTTGAATTGTAAGAACGACTATTCAGCCGGCATTGGCGAGAGAAGGTTGTGTTTTGTTCGGCTATTCAGTCGGCATTGGCGAGAAAAGGTTGCAGTTTTGTTCGGCGTCTATCTAAAAACATTTGTTGAGCACATGTTACAGTTGGTTACGCGTTTCTTATTTTTTATGTTGCTAAACATGGATGCCAAACCTGGACCTTCTGGACTGCAGAAAAAGAATGATTTACCTATGTATAGGAAAAAAACTCACAGATGAAGAACTATTGCAGTGTTTAGAAGAAAGCAGTGAATGAATATTTACCAGAATCCGAAGATGATGAATATTCCTCTGAATCAGAAGTAGAAAGTGATTCAGATGCACATGATGACGACCAGTCGTTAGGAAATCATCTGGATTCGCCTATAAATAACAGTCCAGCTCCATCTAACCCGCAAGTGAATTTCCAATGGACGAAAAGACATTGAATCAATTTACATTCAAGAAAAATCAAAAGCTTATAATACCTGCTCCGGGCACATGCAGACCTATAGACTTTTTCAACCTTATAATTGAAACTTTTTTTACCCCAGATTGCAGACCAGTCAAATGATTATGCTATGCACATTTTCCTTAGCAGTGGAACATCTACAGTCACGTATCACAAATTGGGAGCACCTGACTATTCCAGAATTAAAAATTTTTATAGGTCTGCTCTTTCACACAGGTATTATTCAACTTACACGAGTAAATGACTACTAAAAGACGGACCCGCTTTTCAATATACCAATTTTTCGAAAATATACGTCAAGAAATAGATTTCTTCTCATCTTGAGGTGTCTACACTTTACATCTACCAATACTAGAGCTAAGAACCGTTTAAGCAAAATAAGATCTGTAGTCGACTTTTTCAACTCGAAGATTTGCAGCCTCTATTACCCGGGAAAAGAATTGTCGTTGGGCGAATCTGTGGTGTTGTGGCGAGGGCGTTTGCAGTTCAAACAACACATACAAAAAGAACCGCCACAAGTATGGAATAAAGCTTTACATGCTTACAGAACCTGATGGATTGATGCTGAAATTCCACGTATATAAGATTTCATCAGATGAAATTTGCTGGACTAGACATACAACAAAAGTAGTTCTACACTTACTTGAAGAGAAATTAGGCCAAGGACACGTGGTATACCTCGCCAACTTCTACAACAGTGTTGACTTAGCTACAAGACTGCTGGATAATGACACTTATTGTACCGAAATCCTAAAAAGTGACTGTAAGTACAACCCACAAGAAATCATGAAGGTGAAATTAAAACGATAACAAATTTGGGATCTCTAATGGAATTCAAACATGAAGTGATTTATATAAGCACTGAATTTGGGAATGAAACTGGCATTTTCAAGAATAAATGGAGAAACGAAACCAAAACCTAAAGCCATTCTAAACTACAACTACACGTCAGGTATTGATCGCCAGGATCAAATGTTGGCATATTATCCTTGCAATAGGAAAATGATAAGGTGGTACAAGAAACTTTTTATTCATGTTCTACAAATGAGCTTGATAAATGCATACTATCTATCCCCCTTCACTTGGCCCCAAGTGATATACTTACCCATCTTCCTAATCAAGAAAAGAATTCGAATGCCTTTCAAAAATTGAGAAAACCACAAATGAGATAAGGAAAGGGCGTACAGAAACTAAGAGTGTGTAGAAAGAAATGCAAATCCTGCAGGAAAAATAAAATTAGGAAGCAGACAAGATTTGAATGCAAACGCCCCGGAATTCTTGGTTTTTGTGTAAAGTGCTTTGAAGACTTGTAAAAATATTTAGTTTTTATCACTGGTATTTCTCATATTTCATGAGGTAACTTGTGTATTTTGTTTTGAATTTATTACTAGTTATTTACTGTTAACCAACCATATTGTTTTATATAACAAAGATCTTGTTACAAGTTGTGACATTGATATATTTTTGGCATTGGGCAAATATATTTTTGTTGTTTTAATTTTTTATGGTTATTCACCTCATGTATTTTTTGTACAACTCTGTTTTATTACCACTTTAGTTCTTATGCTTTTCTAATATAAAAGTGTTATATATATATATATATATATATATATATATATATATATATATAAATACCATGTGTTTTACTCATATTATTGCTGAATATATCACTACTCCGATCAGAGTGGTCGACGTCAGCCATTAATATTTTCAGGAGATGCTGAACACTCCGATCAGAATACAATTTTTTCCTCTAATTTGAGACAAAAATAGAGTGAAGAAGATAATAAAACGATAATTTGCATGATCTGTGGTAAATAAATAAAGGCAAAAAAACGAAACAGCACCCCGAGTGCTTCAAAAATATGGTCAGCAGTCAACTTGTTAAGTGACATAATTTTTGTTTGTATAACTTTCTGCAGTCATGTGATATGTTTTGTAATTTATTTCCAAATAAGTGATGAGTATAAAAATATTGCTATAAAAAGTCAGTCCAAAGGTCTTCAAACTCTTCAGAATACCTGGTAATGATATCTTGATCATTTGTCAAGACTACAAATTCAAAATTCTTGTGCAAAGCCTGAATGGTTAAATTCAATGATCCAAAAAACATCTTGGCCAAATTTTCATCTTCCCTATCTATTATGCAAAACTTATGGTGCATGGCATTAAACTCAGATGGCTGGTGTTTGAATGAAACTCCTGAAAAGAAACCATTATTGTTATCTAACTTGCACTACTTGTTCTCTTAGAAACAAAAAGTTCATCTTTTTTCTTACCGCCTTCTTTCAATCTGCTAAAATTCTCCTTCATTACATCCATCTTCAACATGACTCTGTCAGTAATCACTCTCACTTTAACACCCCTACTTTGAGCTTTGAGTAATATGTCAATCATATATTTTAAACTAAACACATATATGCATAAAGATATACTTTTTTGGGCACTACTGATGAAACTTACGATGGTGTTGTGATATTCGTTAGAACAGCCTTTTCCACAATCTTTATTTTCAAGCAAATGGGGTTTGCAGCAGAAATTGTCCATATTGACAAAGATGCATTGGTAATAGTTATTTGGATTTTCAGTTAACTTTCCTTTCCATTTGCCAGTCCTTTTGCCATGCGACTTCAGTAGGTACTTTAACAGGAATGGTAAGAGCGTTATTGTGAAAGCAACGATGTAAGGTGTGAGTTGTCGCATTTCGAATTTTCGTACTTTTATTGCCTAAAAAACGATTGTATCACGTTACGAACATAGATAAATGTATGGATAAAGGTTAGGAAGTCGCTATAGAGTAAGGTTATGTTCATAGAGAAGAGATAATTGTTTATTTTTCTATTATGCTTGAACAAGCTACTATTTTTTCTATGGTTTTGTTATTATATGTAAAATAATAAAAATTGTAAATTTGAAATATCTAGCCAGTGCTACCAAAGCTTGAAGTATGCTACCAAGTCTTTGCTATTAAATATTATGAAAAACGGCATATTTGAAATCCAAAACGGAATGAACATTTACTTATTATTAACAGTATTGAAATACATTGTGAGGATGAATAAGCAAGCACCTTTTGGTGATGTATTAAGTACAAATTTGCATCACTTCGATTGATAATTTAAACTAGAAAAAACTTAGACCATTAATATATAAAATATAGTAAGAAATTTACCGCTCAGTCAGAAGATGAGACACACTCTTCAAAACATTTACATCAATAATTGCGATAGTTGTGGGCAGAAAGTTAACAAGTGACATTCGTTTTGTGTTATTGTATTATATCCTGCGTTCGGAAATGACCTCCCTTTCATGGGCATATGATTTCCTACTCACTGCAAAGAAGTTTACTTTTTTTAATTTAGATGTTGGCAGCACTACTCAACTGCCATCGTGTGTTCAGGACGCAATGTAATATGTTACATTACACACAAGCATAGGCGCTAGATCTAGCACATAAGCATACTAGATCGGAAGTTGTAATGTTAGAAAAGGCGACGCGGCGACCGCTCTCTTCAAAAAGTGGTCACCAAACTAATTTCTTCTTTTTCTACCCCCTCTTCCCGTCGTGATACTCCCCTACTTACCATACCATAATAAAACTACATATATAACAGAAGTTATTATATTTTCCAAATATCAGTTTAAACGTTTGTAATGTTCTAACAGAAGAAAACTAAATAAATAAAAAAATTTTTAAAGATCATTGTCTAACACAGACCACAAAGAGGCGTGAGTAAACTTTGCCAGGATGAGAAGTGTGAGTGGTGTGTTGTGGTTAGTAGGGAAGACTGTTAGTAGTACTGAAATAATAGATATTTAATAAAAACTTTGTCTTCTCTGTTGATACTCCAGAATTTCCTTGTTTTCATCTGCGACGTTTTGCAGCATATTCCTTGGCTTGTTGATAATTTGGATCGCTGGCATTAAGTTTGCCAAGATTTTGTTAATGCCTTGAGCCCAGTTGAAAGAAACAACTAGACATAATTTGTCAATAATGGTGTTTTAGAGTTGTTCCACATGGTCACAACGGTGGGTGCTTTCGCAAAACCTTCTAAAAATGTTGGAGTGCACTTCAGTAATTTGTTGGGGATATTTGTAGTACATGTTTTTTCCTCCAGGAATTCATGCCACATTGAGGGGAATCTGTATATGCGTTTTGTTTGCACATTTGACAATTGTGAATCATTTTTAAGTTTTTCACAATGAAGCCTCCAACATAACCAATGCTCCACTTCATGCCTATACATATAAGTGTTGTCGGTTTTAGATGGATTTCGGCTATGGCTGCCAGGAGCTGGTTATCTACATTGATTAAATTAATATTATCATCATTCATGAAATTTGCACCTGCAGAATGCGTACTGACAAGATTATTAATAAATATTGACTTAAAATGTTGTTTGAAATGTGCTACATTGGGATTTACATTTCGTCCTACATGTTGACGTGTTTGCCCTAAGAAGTTTTCCAAGGATCTTGGTTAAATTCCCGTGATCGGAAAGATTCAGCATTACGGTCATGACGCAACCTTGTGAATATATAGTTTAACCCATTTAATGTTAGCAGCCAATTGGTTAGAGACAGAGGTCTCCTTTTGGATCCTGCTTGACTCAGGAACTATATTTTAGAAATTGCTTTTCGAGCAGTGCTCCAATGTTTCACATACCTAGATGTAGCAGAAACAGCACATTTTAAATTTTTTTCAAGTAGTGTGTTCCTAGTATGGGTCATTCACGCTGTCGAACAGCGAGTCAAAAAAATTGAGAACTTGTGCTGTTTGGCTTGCCGATGAATCAATCAAACCTACAAAATTGAAAGAAAAAAAAAACATTATCGAAATGACAATAGAGAATTACTTTTAGCTACAAGGCCTGTGAAATTGGATGCATTAACAAAACAATTAGTGCTATGAACAACGAATTAGCCAATTTGAATAGGATGGTTTGTGGAACACGGAAAGACCGTCAACCAAAATAAGAGCAAGGCTATAACTCTTGGACATAACAAACTACTAAATTAATCCTGAACGATCTTACAAAAATCACTATTAAACTTGAACCACTAAATTTCACACAAGAAATTAAAAGTCTAGGCATCCAAGTTCACAACAACCTTAACTAGAAATTCCAAGTAACGTGTATGTCCAATAAAGTGTACAAGAGCCTTTATCAACATCGAAGATTAGCAAGTGACTTACCCTTCGAGGTCAGAAAAAAAGCTTGTACAATCTACCGCAATTTTCGATTAAGCTCTACTAGCATACTGTGCTCTAAATAGTGAGTTGACTTATAAACTTCAGAAAGCCCAAAACGCTGCAATTCGTTTTATTTTGTTTTAAGATCGATGAACATGTAACCCTTCACTATATAAAAATCGGATGACTATGAATAGTCGAAAGGAAAAAATTGGCACATGCTGTAATAACCTTGAAAATATTAAAATTTAAAAACCCCGCTTACCTACACGAACAATTTAGATTCATGTCTACATATAGCAGGTTTTTCATAGTACAGGCGATCAGAATACATAACAAACATGCTGACTTTTTTGAGTTAAAACTGAATGTTGAAATGTTTCCATCAAAGTTTAAAGAATTTCTGCTTAGAAACGAATGATATTTCACATTTCTCAAACTTTCAAATTGACAAACCTAAAAAATGTACAAAAATATTTATAATAGTGCATAACATACTATTCATTACATACTGTTTAAAGTAATGGGAATAATTAATAATTAAAATGCATATTTTCACCCACACACATTTATATACATTAATAAAGCATTTTGGATGCTTAAGTTGATCTAATGAATCAATGTGTAAAATAATTGTAAATGTAAACAATTATTGTAATATTGCATCGTATTTCCAACGTACCTTAATTTAAAATAGCAAAAATTGTATTGCAATTGTAATACTTTTCAGAAGACAGGGAAGAGCGGGACTGTTAGCCCGACCGCCCCGTGATGGCTAAATAAACGAATCAATCAATCAATCAATCAATGCTCGTTCATTGATCAATCGTTCAATGCTGAACTAATAACATTTCCATTTGATCTTCTATAAAAATAGATTTCATTACGTCTTGCAATATTTCCACGTCAGCACGCAGTTTTTTATTTTCTTTGACTAAACATGAATGTGCTGCAGTTCTCGCTTCTTCAAGTTCAAAATTGACCTAAAAAACAAAATTGCACACATTTTAATTGAAATTCTGTAAGTTGCAGAGTTATTTATATTACCTGACTTTTCTCATTTGTAGGTATTACTTATGTACATACTTAGGTGACAGTTTGGGATCTACTACTTTTGTTTTCCCCTTGGACAAGACATTTAGTCAAAATTCAAATAATCAATTTACAAAAATATATACTATACAATTTTATCGCCGTAACGCTTAATATATTTCACAGCTGAACAGTTCTTACCATCCACCATTAACAAACGGATTATCTATTTTATTGTAGTCAAAAGTATTAATTACAATGCATGATTGTTTGCAGATTAGGCAGGTATATATCATTAGACCCTGCAACTATTCCCCTCACCCTCTCAGAGCCCCCTCTTCCCACACAAGCCACTTTCACCATCACTTCATACGCCATCGATATCATCCACCATGTGGTGGCAAGTGACAGCGTATGATTAATGGGTACGAAAGAGAAGGGACAACTATGAAAACGGTGACTTATGGCCATATAAGTGAGAGAGAAAGAATTAGACATTCATAACATATTCATTAAACATTTAGTTTGCACAATAGCCAAAAGTCGCCACTCTCCTGTAACAAGCTTTGGCCACAACACTGTACAATCAACGCAAAAAAGGCTTTGCTTCTAAATCAGAACAGCAAAAACAGGAGAGAGAGGGAGTTAGGAAGGATGAAATTAATTTGAAAGGAAGTAAATAAAATGGGTAGAAGTAGATAATTCGGATTGTGCGTATTAATGCATCACTGGTTACATTCAATTGGTTCTGCTGATAAGTGTAAAATGCTTGAATTAAAAAAACACAATGTGAAGCAGAAATTTTTATATTAAAATCATACTTCTATCCTGTTAAACTAAAATAAAATAAAATTCATCATGTACCCAGACAGCCAGATCTAATTAGATAGCTCAAACGAAATTTACTACGTTACACTCTTATACCCCAGCAATATTTTTCAACATATCTCCCATGAGAAGACTATCCAACGCTTTTTGTACAGTTGGATCTTTGAGAATAGGTGCGTCTCCCGGTG
The DNA here is from genome assembly GCA_963576515.1 of Cryptocephalus primarius. Classification (NCBI taxonomy): domain Eukaryota; kingdom Metazoa; phylum Arthropoda; class Insecta; order Coleoptera; family Chrysomelidae; genus Cryptocephalus; species Cryptocephalus primarius. Next base: position 2,915,091 of record OY754938.1, on the reverse strand, counting down.
CAGATGATTCTGTCGAAGTTATTGAAGTGGGAATCTCTTTTGACTCATTTGTCTTGTTTAAAATATTTAAAATACGATTTTGTAGTTCGGCCTGTTTAGGATCCGCTTCCTCTGTGAGTGTTATTCCTTGGGCTACTTCAAATTCATGTTGAAGTTCTTTCCTCTCTTGCAAATACTTTATTAGCTGATCATACTGAAGAGTGGTAAGCTGCCGGTTCTCAGCCAAGAGATTAATCAACATCTAAAAGTTTAACGTCATAATTACATAATTACTTGGCAAGTTCTAGTTACTTGTAAAGCGGCAGGATGTCTATCTGTAATCTTCATTTCAGCAATACTTTCAGCAGGTAAATGTTCCCCTTTCATGTATGCCTCAAAATTGTGACTTATAAGGATCAAAGCATCCTCTACAGGCATGTTCCGGTGTTCTTCAATCAAAAAAGGAATTAAATGACGTACTTAGCAAAATTCTACGCTGTTTTACCTTGTGGAGATCCATGTAAAATACTCAATGTTAAGCTTCTGTGTTCCTCATTGGTGGGCGTCACGAGTATCGCATACAAACAACCCCTGCTAGAGATATTCGCCAATACCTTACCAATGGGGACGTCTTCATTGGGGAACAGCAGATCCACTATCAGTCCCAAATTCTTCAGTTTCGCTTCAATGAACTCTGCATATTCACTAAATTCAAATAATTAGTTGACCGTTTTAGATCTGAAGGTATTCTGACTGTATGTTCTGTATTTTTTTTTCGATTAGATTCAACTTGCCAACCAAATTTTCATAGAATTTAAAGGTTTTTTTTTGTAGAATTGTTTAACAAGTATTTTAAAATTGTAGTCGGCTTAGTCGATAAGACGCTATATTCTCAATTTCTACATCAGAAAGTGTCATTTAAAAATCAAATTTTTCTTACGTGAGAGACTTGGAGACAACGATGATCTCACAATCATTCTTATCAACAGTGGGTGGGGGCACGTCGATCACAGGAGGCAAAGCGAAAGAATCTATCCTGGGAGGTCCAAAACTATCCCTCCCATAATACGGATCCCTCCCCCTGAATGGTTCTGGTGGCGGTTCGAACCTGAGCTCCCTTGAACCTTCGACAAATCTATCAAATCTATCATTCACCTTTCCTCTCACCAACCCTCTCTTTGGCCTCACTTTGTTCCTATCATCGTTGAACTGATTGGGAGGTCGAATGTTTGGGTGATCATCCTCAATGTTCTCTTCCTGAGGCTCTGGGTCCGGAGTAAACTGCTGTCTGGGCTCTGGTTGATTCTGATTAGCAGGAGGTGACGCATGCTGAGGCGGTGGCAGGTTCAGCTTAGGCAGAGGCTCTATGTTTGGTGTTGTAGGTTTCGAGAGCGGCCCTGGAGCGGTGCTGGGGAACGACTGGGGCTTTTGACTAGGCGGCGGCGGCCTTTGGTTTAATGGACCACCTATGCGAGGTTAGTTTCCAGATCGTTAGAAGATCTCGCCGGATATGGAATCTACTTACCCATGCCCGATTTGGACTTATCCAAAGCTTGCTTGACAATGATCTTCCTGCCATTCAGTATTGTGCCATTCTCGGACTGTATGGCTTGTCTCGCCTCGTGCTCGTTTTCAAACTGTACAAAAGCGAAACCGGTATTGAGAGCCATGCCAGTTATTGTGCCGTGCTTCATGAATATCTTCTCCAGATCATCCGCGACCGTCGCTTTCGACAAGGCTCCTATGTAGATCCTTGAGGGAGCAGTCGCGGGATTCTTCATGAACTGTTTGTCCGTTCTGTACATTTTGACGCACAAAGCGAGAAACTGTAAATAAGTTTTAATTCAAACTTGATAAAGTGATAAAAAATATCAAGTCCATTTATTATTAAACACAAACACATCAAACACAGCTTCCCCAGCTGTCAATCCACAAAACATATACATTAGAGAAGCTCAAGTCTAATAGATATACTAAGAATGGACTACGCAAGATAGACTTGTATATGTCGGCGGCCGTTAGTTCAATCCGGCCATTGGCCGTTAGAGTACAGAGCCGGGTTACAGCTCTGTCGTCTGATGGTATAGGCGGTTAGAGTACCGAGCCCTTGGAAGTTCTATCGGCTTATCATAGAACAAATTATTTTGTCCAGGCATGGTGCTGTATCCTTTTTCTTTGAGGATATGGCATGGATTAACTCATGTTCCTGTATACGAGCTCTATCCCGCTTCTGGACGTTAAACTATGGGATAGGGATCCGTGGATTTGTTGAGCTAATGGATAACAGTAGTAAGTCTACTATTGGAGAGGGGGGAAGAGTTTTGCATTGTTTGGCTCCAATTCCTAACTCAAATTTTTTAATACTCGCCCAGACATATGATAACGGGGACTCCCTGTTTAAGGATTCACAGAATGATCCGAAAGATCTTCGCCTCTTAATTTTAAATAATCTCTTTGTTAATGTAATGGTTTTCTTAAGGTTAATAAATAAGGTTAATAAAATTTTCTATGTTTGGGCATTGTGTGCATTTAAGCCACTGAGTTCTTCTCTCCAGGAGTGCTTCTTTTACCCTTTATCCCACCAAGGAATGTATTTTTTGTTGGCTTTACTAGTTCGTCCAGGAGTGTGAAGTTGCGAAATAGATGCCTCATATGCTCGAGCCACGAGTTGATAGTATGGGATGTTTGAATTTTCATCTAAATTTGATTCCAGAAAGTTTGAGAATGTTTGTCAATTAACTTTCCTGATTGGAATTACGGTGGCAAGATTATTTGATGAGGGAAACTTTCCAGGGGGATAATACTCGCAAAAGGTAAGAAAATGGTCGCTAGATATATATTCATTAAGGACCCTCCATATACACCTAGCAGAGATAGAATTAGAGGATATAGTGAGGATATAGAATAGAGGATATATAATATTGATGTAAGACCGTTGAACTGTCTCTGCCTTGTGGGGTCCCCGTCATTCAAGAGTGTTGCATTAAATGTGTTAAGTGAGTCCATAATAATGCGCCCATTGTGATTATTCTCATAGGATTCTTATGATGAATGGTTCTGGTATTGATGACAACATGGTTTCCCAGTCTATCTTGTCCATATTGATTTATGGGGGATTATAAAGGTTAATGAGCAGAATTTAATAACGATGTGATACGGATGGGAATAACTTGGGTGTAATCAGAGAAATCTGATGTATTAGACGTAATGATTTCTTATTACAGAGTATTTTTTATCAGCGTGATTACCTCTCCGAATCCATCACATCTATCCTGTCGCATGAAGGAGTAGTTGTTGATGTGAAAGTGGAATGGTTGAGTTAGATGTGTTTCATTGAGCATAATAATATCGGGGCTAGATTGTTAATGATGATCTTAAGTTCGAGGAGATTGCCTTTCAGTCCATTAATGTTCCATTGAATCATCGTTATCTTTGAAGATCTCATTAATATCTTTAATGAATTGTTTTAAATGATTGGGGTTAACATGAGATTGTTTTATAATTCTAATATAATTGATTAGCTCCTTTGCGAACGAGTCTTAATAGATCTGATGCTGGATTGCATCAGATTGAGAGAGAGAGGGGTAGGTAACATATTGATATTACCTACTGATGTCTTATTGGGAGGAGAATAAGCTGGGATTTCAATTTGATTATCTGGATTTTCATCCAATCTGTTTCATTTTTTGCCCACAAGAGAGGTACTGAAGGTCCGTGGACCCGGGGAAGGTGGAGAAATGTATCTCCTTTGATGGGCTTGGACGACTAAGTCCTGTGAGGAGCTCGGAAGTGGGGGGAAGTCCCCTGGGAGTGATGAGAATTCGGACTGCCTTTGATTTCTGGGTTTCCTGGGGAATAGCAGAACAGCTTCAGCATAGGAGTTATTATCCACAGCCATAGAGTAACGGATATTTTTTTGTCGAGTATATTCAGGAAAAATTTTTTGAGTTGAAAAGTGCTCCGAGGAGTTACAGTAGAGGCAGCACTTTTCACAAGGGCTGTCATGTGGTTCCTTTGTACATTTAGAACACTTGGGTTTGCTTCGACATTGTGATTTTATATGTCCGTAAATGAGGCAAGATGCGCATTGGATGACTGGGCTAATAAATACCGATGTTCTATGTGATAGTTCATAAACATTAATTTCCTTTGGGAAGGAGGTTCCCGTTATCGTCCAGACAATTGAAGTGGTTGGAATATATTTAGGAACTTTGAATTTTCTATCTCTGGTGGTCAGTCTTTTGATAGACAAGATTTTTGCCTGAGGCAGGGCTGGGATATTGATGGAAGCCAACAATTCATCTGTAGAAAGGTCAGTGTCGAGTCCCCTGGCCCCGAATTTATAGGTGATTCTATCATAGGGTATGTATGCTGAATAGCCACGCTTTTCAAGGCTTTTGTTAATGACAAATTGATTAGCTGATTACACATTGGTAAATCTAACGCTTATTTTATTTTTTCCCTTTCTATCAGTAGAGAGGACGTGACTGAGGTTCATATGATATATAAATTTTGCTATTTTTAACGAGGATTGATTGCCAATGTTATGGCCATTGCTGCTGGTAACGTAAACTTCATAGGGACCTTTGCTGCATGGATTTACTGTATGCTCTAGTGGCGATTTCTTTTAAATCTTCGTTAATTGATAGAAGTTTGGTACAATCAGTGAATTCGGAGTGATTTACTTTTGAGCTTATTTTATGAATATCTGCGGAGGAATCGTTTAGGGAATCCTCCTCGTATTGAATGACTTTGGGGGTCCACGACCCCCTCCACTCCCACTCATCTGTATTGATTATTTGACTCCGCTAATTGTACTTGGATAACTTGAGATTGAAAAAAATATATAATTCTAAATACCTGCACTGGTATCTTTGAACTTTTTTAAGGTTAGCACGTGGTTGTAATTTCGCTGCGATCACTTTGGCTATTAACGCGAGAATGCTAACCTAACCTAACCTATATGTTTTGTGGTTAAACTGCTCACTGTCTACATTAACAGTGTCACGCCTAAATACATTCGTTTTCTCTCTCTCTTTCTTTTTCTTTCTAGCTGCATAATAGCTGCCAATCATGATATGCCTACTCCATGTATATATTACCTCTGTGGTCATTGCTCTTCATTTTCTGTATTTTATAACAATATAAGTTTATAACCTCTCATTTTGAATAATTATGCGTATTTCGGGAAGTATTAATGTTGTCCAAGTTTCCAGGTGTATAATTCTAAAATGATCTACATGAAACTAATCGCGATTAGTGACTCATCTAAGCATTAGTGTAGGGAAATTACCATAAATTTTTTACCATTTATTTCTCAAATAATTTTGAAAATGCCTACTATTATACTCCTGGACGTATCCCTGTCCATGACAAAACCTGTTCAACTGAGCGATGGCAAGGAGGTGACAAAAAAGCAGTTAGCAGAGATAGGAATAAACGCGTTTCTAGACCACCTCAGTGTATATTCCAAACTGGAGTTTATATCCTTGGTAAGTTGTGCACTTTCATATTTAATGATCCTATGTTATAAGTGATGTGAAGGCGAGATGAACTAGTGTTTCAATTTGTATCTTAAAAGTTTGTCAGATTTCACATGGTTTTTTGACTTTTTAATTAAATGTAGAAATGGATGAAAGTATTTACCCTCTAAAAGTTCTGTATCAGATTTATTGCACTACAGATCTCTCTTGTTACAAGTTTTACTTTCAATCTGTTGTTACCTCATTGTAATAAGTTGGATGGCAGTACTAAACATTGCAATACAATTTCCAAATTTTGCAGTTTCATACTTCACGTGTTGAAGTATCATTTTCATTCAGGAACATATTATTAAATTACCTTCCGAAATTGGCAAATAAAAAGTAAGCAGTGGGCTATTCATCCTTGATTCGTTGCACTATAAAGCTGTTCATTTGATGATGCTTAATATAGATGAAGTAATAATCACTTCAATAAAAATAAATATAATCATATGTATCAGCAGCATGCATTAAAAATTCATCTAAGAAACTAGTTCTTTTCTACCACTATAAGAGCTGGCTTATTGGCATTCAAACAGTTTTCTAGTAAAGTACTGTGCCGTGTTCAGGTTAGATTGTTTTTAATTATTACTATAAACTCAACTCAGTATAGTAAAACAATCAATGTCTCTAAATTTGGATTATTAACAGTATTTACACCATTTGGAAGCTTTTCTAAAAGTCTAGTTCATTTTAATTTATTTCAAGATTTTAACACCTATTCAAAAAATATATTAATTTGACTCTGTAAATTAAAAATGTAAATAGATATTGAATTAATACACTGAATCATTTAGCCACTTTTTTTTATTATATGTATAAAATCATAAAGTACAAGTTTTTAGAGTGAGTTTTTCTTCATTTGCTTGACTTTCCACTTTGTAGTCAGCTAGCTGTCATTTTTCTCGAGGCTGGGGCATCAAACAGTAATTTACGTTTAAAAGTATTAGTGTGTTTATTGGTAATAAATTTAAACAGAAGAAAATTACAAGGCAGCAGGTCCATAGTCTGATAAAATAAATACGCAATTGCTGTTTCTATGGCTTTTAACCAGTCATTACTTAGTTGAGACTGCAGCTTGGGCAGCTTTCTTTGCTTTCACAGTCTCGACTAGCTCTTTATATCTTCTTATGCATTCCTTCTTTGTCCTGTTTGGTATGCATTCCGCAATCCTATCCCAACGTTCTGAAGTAGAGGACGGGTATGTTTTAAGTGCCTGCTCAAGCAGTTGTTGTTCTGAAGTCGTCCAGGGGGCTTCGATTTTTGTTTCAATTTTTTTAGATTTATCGATTGTCTCGCCGTTGACGGAAATGTTATCGACTTTCTTTGATATGCCACTTTCATCGATGTTAAGCACATCTTTTTTATCTTTCTTAAAGTTTTCAAATGCTTGTTTATTTGCAGACTCTTTCAAGTTACTTTTCGAGAAATCTGTGTTTTGCAGATCTTTGGCCTTTGCTAATACCATCTTTGCGGTGAATTTACTATTGTTCTGGTTGAAAATTCCATGTTGATTGAGGAAATTGGCGACGACTTCCCAACGTTGATTTGTGCCAGCTGGAAAAAGGTTTACAGCTTTCACCAAAAGTTGGATGTTGTTTTCGTTCCAATCAGGAGCTAAGAGGACCACTCCGGCATTCTTATTTTCAGAATTTACTTTTTGCTGAGCAGCCTCGAGTACTGCTTGGCGTTCCTTTTCTTCAAATTCTTTATGTTCCTTGTATGCTTTTGAAAATGCTGTTTTACCATTGTTGTTGATATTACGATTTAACTCCTCTAATTCAGTTAAGGATAATCTTTCGCACATAGCTTCTATAGCGGTCATGTGATCTAAATATTGTTCGTCATGATCTGCATAATAATTATTGGCTTTACAATTATCTCTAAAAATTTTTCTTTCCTTCTTAATCGCCTTTTTCTGTGCTTCCCTTTCTTGTCTCTTGGATTCTATTCTTGCTCGTTCAGCTGCCTCCGCTTGCTCTCTCATCAACTGGGCTTCCTTCAAGATCCTCTCTTCTTCTTCCTTTTTCGCTTGGGCTGCACTCTGCTTCGCTCTCTTCGCTGCTAGTTTCTTTTCCTTGTCGTCCTGTTTAAACTTCGCTATCCGGGGATCATTATTGTAAGCTAAGTCGACTAACTGACGGATTCTCGACATTTCCTCCTTTTTCTTTCGAAGACGCTCAGCTTTGTTTAATTTATCTACGTATCTGGAAAAAAATGAATAGAACAGTTAATAAGGTAATTTGAAGGAATTTTACTTTTACCAAATTTTTTAGTGGAATGTGCAGTCTATCTATCCATATTCACTGTATAGGATGGGGCCTATATAATTAGTTGCATTGTGATTAAAGTATGCTTACACTTACAAATTTACAGGGTAGCAAAAAAGTACACAAAACTTTGGATGACTCTAAAGTTAATTCTTATATCCTTAAATGCCAATCCTATAACAATTAATTTATAATAGCATAGATAGACCACATGTTACAGCAGGACTGTTTTTTAACCACATTTCCAAATTGGAAATTTATTGGAAATATATTCTGAGCTATTAAATAATTTAATATACTATAAAATACAAAGATGATAGATATCACTTGTGTAAAAATCCTAATTACATTTTATATTATTCAAAAGCATAATTAGTAGCAAAAATTGGAAATTCATTCTTTATACTATTTTTGTTGTTCTTTGAGTGAAATCACTGTTATCATTAACTGCATAAAAACAGTCCCTCTAAGTATTTTATCACAAGTGTTTAGTACAAGGTGTTATCTTGCTATTTGCAAATTTAAATATAGATAAGTATTTTATAGCTTTGAAAGTAAATTTATTTATTTAGTTTTTGTCAAACTTTTATTTTATTTTAGACTTTCTTATGTTAGTAATAATTGAAAATTTGGGTTTTCAAACTGAGCAGCTCGCTTATGGCATTACCTCCTCTCATCACGATCCTGGCATTTATCTTTATCCTCTTCGTCTTCATATGAATACTCTCGCCATGACTTAAAGTCATACCAAAACGAATAAAAGTTTTCGACGTCCTCACGGCTCGAATTGATATCTCCAAGCTTAGGCACCTTCGGTTTCTCAGACCAACGAGAATTTAAATCGAAATAATAGCTGAACACTTCGAAAAAGTCTTTTTTCAAATCGCTACCACTCGGTAAATTATTATCGAATTCTGGGTCGACGGAATCATAAGCTCTCCTTTTGACCACATTACCCAAAGTCTCGTAAGCCATTGTTATGCAGGTGAAGTAATCATCATCAATTTTCACCTCCTCTCCCAATGCTTTTCTCTTATCCGGATGGTGTTTCAAAACTTTTTTTCTAAAGGCCGTTCTGATAATATCCTCAGTCGCTTTGAATCTCAAATCTGGTATCCCTAACACTTTATAGTGGTCTTGCTGCTTCCATTCCTTGGGGTCAAGGCTTCTCAGGTACTCCATGTCATCATCATCATAGACCACATCCTCTGCAGAGATTTCATCCTTAACGTCCTTTGGGAGATCTACCTTCAGTTGGATGAGGGGGTGCGCGAGGAATAAGAGTTGCGGCTCGCCTCCGCCCACGTTCTCGTAGATGAACCTGTACCTTAACGCTACAGTTTTGCATAATGGTCCCGCTTCCTTGCGTTTAACTTCACCCATGGCTTCACATAACCTAAGAGACGTTTGTTGAATGGTGAAATGTCACAGAGGATTTTCTCTCGCGGTCGTCGTTTCGGTCGGCTCTTTTTCTAAACGTACAAGGACACTTTCAGGATTTTTATGCGAAAAGAAATTCCGGCATGGCGCACGTCAAAGTTGTCAAAATGCAAAAGGTGGAAAAAGATTCAGGGACATTTTTCACGAAAGTGAAAGATGTCGGTTTGTTATTACGTGTTCCGTGTACGGGAATGTGTATAGGCAAGCAGATATACCTGGAATATTTGAAAATTATATCCTTAAATTTATGCCTTAAATCGAACAAACATTCTAAAATTTGATTCTCTTGTAAAAGTGGGAGTGCAGCTAAAATACAAATAGGCCCTATTTATTGTGGTAACTGAACAGCTTCTGATTTGGGTCATCGAATAGGCAAACAAAAGATGGTATTTGTACTTGTGTTAAGGTGTGTTGGTGAAGTTTAACATACAAACTTGCATAAAAGTCTGAGATTGACCCATAAAAGTTATTCTCAAATTGTAAATTGTCGTAGTTGATTTCTTAGTGATGCACTCATTTAATACAAAATAGGAACTATTGGTTATTAAAAATGTATATATCCTCTGTTTTTTAAACAAACAATGAAACCGAGGTTTAAGCGAAGTAGTTCTACCGTTATTAATTTAATTTACCAATTAAATTTCACAATTACTCTATTAGTTTAAAATGTCTGTTTATCACAGAATACTAATACTAAATCTAAAGTTACTAAATTCACAAAGTACCGCAATCCATTGACCCTATGTGCTAGAGACAGAACGGACTCTACGCTTCAAATGGGGGCTACATTCAGGGATTTTAGTAGGAACTTTAATTTTTATTCTTAAGAATTGTTGAATTTGTGACGATTGGCCAATGACATATTGTTTTCCCGGGTCCGAATTGTAGCGAGATTGATCGAGACAAATTTTTATTTTTCGATTTAAAATGAAAAAATGGTGTGGTGTGTGCTAAACTGCAAAAGCAATAGACAGGTTCACGTTTATTTTGATTTTCGGGTGGAAATTCTAATGCCGAAAGATAACAGGTTTAATATGACCTAATTAGTCGTCCTGATTTGTGTTCAAATTTAAAAATTTGTGAGGTAAGGAGTTTTAAATAAAATAAAATAGCCGCAATATCACTTTCAAATATCTATATAGTCCCATTTTTCAGCATACCAATTTGAACAAACAAGAGAAGGTGGAAACTTTTTACTGTTCCAAATTTGTTGCAGTCACAACCTGTTAACTGTGTTATCAATGTGGATGTGGACTACAAAAGAAAAAAATATTGGTGATACAAATAAGTTTCTGCCGTTTGTTTTAAAAAGTTATCAATTGATTATAAAAAAAATGTACGTTAAATTTTATTTAAAATATTGTCCGTCATTAGCTACTACTTTTTGCCATCATTCTGGAAGCATTCGGATGCCACGTCGAAAAAACTCTTCATCTTTTGAGACTACCCATGAATTGACCCGATTTTTAGCTTCGTCGCAAGAAGTAATGTGTTGCTTTTCCAGGGCGTGAGCCATCCAGGTGGTAGTCCGAAGGAGCAATGTCTGGTGAATACGGCGGGTGGGGTAAGACATCCCATTGTAAACCTTCCAAAGTATCCTTGACGACTTTTGTAACATATGGTCTAGCGTTGTCTTGCTGAACAATCACTTTGTCATGTCTTTTGGCATATTCGGGGCGTTTAAGCTTCAATTCTCCGCTCAATTGCAACAGTTGCTGTTGATAACGTTCTTCGGTGATAGTTTACTTAGGCTGGAGTAGTTCGTAATAGATTACTCCGAGCTGATCCCACCAAATGCCCAACATTAACTTCTTGCCATAAACATTCGGTTTCGCCGTTGAAGTTGGTACATGGCCGGACTTACCCAACTATTTCCTACGCTTTGGGTGGTCCACTTTTCATCCCCCGTCACTATTCGATGCAAAAAACTCTTTCGACATTGTCTTTGGAGAAGTTGTTTGCACGTGAAAAGACGGCGCTCGACGTCTCTGGGTTTCAATTCATGCGGAACCCAATTTCCTTGTTTTTGTACCATACCAATGGTCTTGAGACGATGCGAAATCGCTTGCTGAGTCACGCCTAAGCATTCTGCAAGCTGCTCTTCAGTTTGGCATGAGTCTTGGTCCAATAATGCCCCTAACTCAGGGTCTTCAAACTTGACTGGTCTTCCTTCGCGTTCTTTATCTTCCACGTCAAACTTGCCGTTTTTAAACTTTTGAAACCATTCACGACAACTTCTTTCACTTAAAGCAGCATCACCGTAAACTTCTACAAGAGAACGATGCGCCTCAGCAGCAGATTTCTCTAAATGAAATAAATAAATCAAAACTTCCCGCAAATGACGCTTATTTGGTACAAAACTCGACATTTTTGAACAAAAACAATGTATACTACCAGTACAAAGATAATAGTATTTTAAAGTTATGTTGTTGCCAGGTGTTTAAATTTTCTATATGGCATCTTACATCTGATGATTTCAAAGTAATCTTGTCAGTGGAGCCATCTCTTGAAAACGGCGGAAACTTATTTGTATATGCTATAATTGACTTGCATATTGTCTAAGGGGTTGAAATTAGTATTTGCACTCATTCGCGCAACATTACATGAAACCTGTAACTGGACACTTACAACCTTTTGTTACTAAGTGAGGCCCATAAATTAGCAACCCAGATGACGCGTAACGTTACGTACATTCACGTAAGACATATTTCTTTCAATAGTGGTCTTATTCAACATTTTATGATATCGTATAATTTGATATATGTATTTTTTCACGTTTCAGTTAAACGGTAAGTAATATTGCAGTTGTAATTTCTTAGTACTTACCTGACTGCTATAGTGCCAGTCCATAAATATGTCTATTATCATAGACGCAACATCGGTGAATAAAATATAAGAATTATGATTAAACAAGTCTTTTTACTGGGTACAACGAGGCAATTACAATCTAAATCTTGTTCTTAAATTCTTTCATATTGTCAAACAAAGATTTAAGATTTTGCTATTAGTTTAACTCACAATGGCGTTTTTACACGCTCGCTTTTATGCATTATTAAAAAAATCACAAAACCACTAACCTATCTTATCAATAATGATTCTTTGACAAATCAAAAAACACATGAATGATGACAAAAAAAATTCGAACTAACTCCGAAATGGAACAAGAACTCCAACACATCTGGAACTCAAAGGGAGGGAAGGATTGCAACGGCGAATTAAAGTATGATCAGGCCTGCTGTCATTGAAAGAGAAGACCTGGACTGTTGCCAGTCTCACAGTTTAAACTTTAAATATTAAATAGAAATGAGTTGGAGGATATTTGGTGGGGGTATTAGGCTTGGACTTCTTTGGAGTTATAAATGTAATTTTTGCGAAGTCTTATTTTGTTTAATTCAAAATATACCCCTGTCACTCCAAATAGCCACAAAATCCGATATATTTTTGACTTTTGTATACCGAGTATAAAGAGCCATCAAATTGCACTTGTGGTATATTCCAAGAAATAATTTTTAATGAACTATACCCTGTCAAAGAATGAGGCGAAGTAATAAACCGATTATTTCGCCGCTAACCAGAGGCGTTCTTAAAGAAATCAACGAATATTAATAAATGCATTAAAATTGTCTATGTAATGTTGAGTTTCCTTAAAACCGGTATAATTGATTTATTAAAAGGTAGGTATTACGACCGCGATTGTTATCATCTCAGGAACGCTTCCCTTTTTACCTGAATTGTTGTTAACTCGTCATTAATATAACATATTACAATATTGGAAATCGGTATTTTTTATAATATTTTACGGTAATGTTTTTTTTCATACTGTTTGTCTAATAAATCCTCGGGATATGGAAGAAACGAAGAGATATGAAAATTTCCTACCGATGTACAAAAGTGGGTGCTGTCTAATCGAGGTGCAGATAAATACTAAAGTTCGGATTATGTGATTAACTATTCCAAGAAGGGACAAGACGGCTATTATTTTCTCAGTAATTCTAGGTAAGTTAAAGGAACTGATTGCGCTTAATGCTTGCGTTAACATATCAGGTGGTTATGTGTATAAGATCGGCCCATTTATTCCATTTAAAATCATTAGTCAGTCAGCATTGCTTATAGACGTGTACGTGTGTGTGATTAGACAGACTTTGACAGTGACTTTCCTGTGTGTCCATAGTGGTATTTTTAAAGTACGGAGATACGTATTGGAGTATGGAGAATTTACCAAGACCATCGAAACGCCCAAAATTAGCGCCGTTCTCAGTTAATGAGAAAGTTCTAATTTTGAATTGTTTCGATTCCATCAAGAAACAAAATTTAGATGCGAGTGTGGATAAAACCGTGAAATTAACCGCTGCGATGCTAAGAGTTGGTAAGACATCAGTGTACAGGTTATTAAAAGAAAGAAAGAGTGGTCCTGTTCAACCGGAGAAAAAGTCTCCAGGACGTCCGAAAATTTCCTTAGACGAATTTCTAAAAAGGGGACTACGTCGAAAAGTTCACGCTTTCTTTTTCCGCAACGAACTTCCAACACTAGATAAAATTCTATTGTCTGTCCAAGAAGACGAGGACTTTCCAAAAATGAGCCGATGTACATTATGGACGATTTTAAAGGATTTGGGATTTCGATGGAAGAAGCACAATAGAAAATCTGTATTGATGGAAAGAGATGACATCATTGTGTGGAGAAGAAGTTACCTGCGCGATATTCGAAGGAGTAGGCTAGAAATGAAAAAAATTTTCTATCTGGACGAAACTTGGATTAACGCAGGACATTCCGTGCCAAAATTTTGGCAAGATACCAGTGTAACTAATCGAAGGCAAGCTTTTCTAGAAGGTTGGTCCACCGGTTTAAAGCCTTCGTTGGGTAAAAGGCGACGGCTTATTATTACCCACATTGGAAGCGAGGATGGTTTCGTTGAAGGGGGAGAACCAATTTTTGAATCAACTAAGACAGGAGACTACCATGAAGAAATGACTGCGGACGTGTTTGAAGAATGGTTTGGTCAAATGATCGATCTAATTCCGAATGGTTCCGTAATAGTTATGGACAACGCTAGTTACCATTCCCGATTAGAAGAGAAATTACCAAATAGCTCTTGGCGAAAACAACGTATCGCAGAATGGTTATCCTCGAAAAAGATCGAATGTGCCGAAAACCTATTAAAAGTAGAACTCTTGCGTTTAGCCAATTCACGTAAAGGTGATTTTAAAAGGCACGTCGTCGATGGATTAGCCAAGGCGAAAGGAATAACAGTGGTTCGGCTTCCTCCGTACCACTGCGACCTGAATCCCATTGAGCTAATATGGGCACAAATAAAAGGGGACGTGGCGAGAACAAATACAACGTTCATATTAGCAGATGTCAAAAATTTGCTTAAAGAAGCAATATGTAAAGTTTCCAAGGAAAATTGGCAAAAATGCATAAATCACGTTCTGAAAATTGAAGACCAAATGTTACAGTTGGATAACATTTCGGAGTCGTTGATAGAATCAAGTATTATCAACCCAAATGATGATTCTTCTTCAGATTCCGATGTTTGGGAAGAATTCGACGATGGCAACGACGACTGAGGTTACCAAGGAGAAGGTGACGGCTGGGAAAAACTTTTCATAAACTGGCCCTTCTCAGGGCCGCAAAATTTCATAAACTAATGCACGACCATACATGTACTGAAGTGTTGTCTTTCTTTCCCTCTCTATCTCGTTCAAGCGCGCGCCCACACACAAACGCACACACACGCACGCACGCACGCACACACACGCGCACGCACACGTAATTTTTTCAGTTATCGATTATTGCACATTTCGTCATTTTTCCCGACCGTACGCCAGTGAGTGGTTCTTCGCATGTGCCGAGGCGTACAAAATAGCCAATGGTCAGGGAGAAACACTCGTAATATAAAGAGATTACGGAAGGTAGCGTGCAAAACATTAGAGAACTCGACATATTTAGTGGGTGCCACCTTGTATCGGTTTTGCATTTATAATGAGTTTTTATTACTTCGCCTCATTTTTAGACAGACTATAACTCGCCCATTCTCGTAAATCTTTTGTGAAAGTAAGACGAACATAGAAGATAACGTAAAGAAAATAAGAAGAATTCTTTTAACATCATATCTTTATAAAAATATTTAATTATATAAATAAATTAGTTCCATTTAATGTCATGTAATGAGGCTAAACTTTGTGAAACTGAAACTTTTGTCAATGGACAAAGTGACGTTTGTCTCTTCAAACAGGAAGGAAATAAATATGCAATGGGAACTACTGACTTATTGTACTAAAGATTTTAGATTACTTATTTCAGACATAATTTTTTGATGTTTTCTTTAGCAACGTATCAAGTTATAGAAAAAGAAATTGTATTTAGCTATTTAAAGTTTTTATTTTTGAAGCGACAACATTTTAATCATAATCATATTTTTAGATGGCCTTTTCTTCATTATACGAAGAGAAATGCCCCTTCACTCGAGATTACAATCTTATAAAAGAAGAGTTAAAAAATATTGATGAATATGATAAGACTTGCATCGAGACAGCTTTTCATGGAGTAAACCAGATGGTCCTGGCGGAATGGGGCAACAATATCGCCTGTGAAGTATATCTCTTCATTTCATACAATCTGATAATGCTACCAGCGTTTTTTTTTTAGATAATTTTAGTAACAGATGGTAGCACAGGAGTTGGGCCAATGTCATTAAAAGAGGCGTTGTCAATGGGAAATCGTTCTAAAATACCTTTCCCCATACCATTTTCATTTCCGGCTAAACTGCATATCATTTGCATCACTACACCATCAGATCCATGTTATATTAAATGTATGATAATAGTAATTGGTTTAAAATTACAAAATTACAAAAGTTACAAAATTACTTTGCAAATAGAAACCACTATGAAGCTTCTAGTAAGAATTCAGAGATAATTTCAAATAATCTTTGCCATGAAATTATAGCTAGTATTTTTTTAGCAAAGCCTCTTTATCAACGGCTGATTGATTTAACCGGATATGATGGTTCCATCATGGTACCTGATAATTTACAAACTGAAACTACTACAATCAATTTATTCCAAAAGTTGGCCGACGAGATCTACACCACATACAAAGGAACACTAAAGTGTGGCTTCTTGAACTCAAAAATAATTTTATCCCCAGCTCCACTCGTAAGTGAGATTACAGGTAAATTAAAAATAACAGTACATTTCCTTTTATTTTCAGTCCTATACCAAAGTGGGAGCTTTCGATGTCCAAACTCATCACTTATCTCAATTAATAGAAGTGTGCGGTTTCATATCGGTATCCGATGTCGGTTCCCCCATGGCCGTGAGTCGGCACTTAATTCTGCCAGCTAGTTCTCCCGCCAAGCAGGAAAGTAGCGGAGGAGTTAAGATGGAAGTTGATGTTATTGATGATGATGTGATGGATGAGGGAAGGACCCCTTCGTTTTGTGTGCTGTTACATGGTGCCTTGAGGGTAAAATTTTAAATAAGAAGTATTAACTTCATGTAAATGGTTATTGCTATACAGTTGGATGCTACTGATATAATTTTTACTTGTTTTGTTTTCACTTTAAAATGTTCAATATTTTATACATTTATTACTATAATAATTATTACAAATTTCCAAATCATTGTTTAAAAACTCATTACAGATTACCTTACTAGGTAGGCTGCTTTTGATTAGTCATCTGAGTGTTTTGTAACCACAGAAAGAGATAAGGCCCTTTGGCCAACTACACCAAAGGTGGTGTACCTCTGAGTATGTATGAACCAAAAACAATTTCTGATTGTACTGTTGTACTGAGTATTATTTCAAGAGACAGTTTTATTGAAGTTGACTATATGATTGGTTGTACAACAAGAATATCAATTAATTTATAAAGTAATTCGTTGACTGCTCTAGAAGTGAAATACAAAATTTAAAAAAACACTCCTCAAAATTATAAATTTGATATTAAACAAGTAGAACATACAAAACAATTTTTAGAAAGCTGATTCAACACTGCCATATTACCACCTATTTTTTTGTCTATTTCCAGTCTGTTTTTATGTATAGCCTTTTTGCTAGGTTGAAAACAGTGCAGCTGTAGTTATACTGGGTCGAAACTGGTTCGGTTTCATTTACTCCTGGGCCGATTCGAAGAAGAAGTCCAACCTGATGTTGACAATATTAGTCCCAGGCTCTGATGCGGTTCCATGGTTGGGTGACCTGAACAACTTGGGTTGTCCAGATATGTTCCCGCCGGAGCAAGTTGGTACTTTTCCCGTACGCCCGACAGAAAAAAGGAGTTACTCCCAAAACGGAGTTGTATGGATAAGACAAGCTGGCCTACAATCGGACATACAGAAGATCTTGAGACACGCAAGGAAGTTGCCAGAAAAAACCCAGCAGTTTTATAAGGTACGCTCAACTTGGTTTTTCAAAGAATAATATTGTACCAGATTTAGACGCAAATAACACAATGCCAACTCTAATGCCAACAATAACGTTCACATTCACATAAACAATAATTGTTTTTTTACATAAACAGCTTCGTTACAATATAAAGCTGTTGAGTCTTTTTAGGAATTAAATAGGCTGAGAAAAGCTGCGATTTCTCTGGGATTCCTGGATCTACTCAACGGTTTAGCATATATATTTGAACAGGAATGCATGCAATTACCAGGAAGCGCTCATCCGGACTGTGCATTGCAACTTCAGCATGCTGCAGATTGTTTGAGGAACACCCAAAATAGAGATATTAAATGTGTTATAATGCCGTTACAAACTAACTATACGAGCTCTTAAGATTCATTAAATGATTGCGATTTGCGTTTAACGTTTTATTTAGTTCTAATCTGGAACATTGACTAACGAAATATAAACAAGTTTGAACAATATGTATGTAACAAATAAAATATCCTTTAGATTAAAGCGTTTATGTACATTTCAAACATTCTTTAAAATATATTGTGGCTAGTTAAAACTATTTTCGGTAAAATACTTAGGGTAATAATACGGTAATAATATTTAGCATCTGACGTGTTTACGTTTTTACTACAAAGTTGGAGGTTCTTAGGGTTAAGTCCAAATATTTTTGAGTTCTCGATATTCGCCAATAAAACATCTGAAAAGATTGTATTTGCCAATGTTTGGTGCTCTTGATTAAGAAGTTGTAGTGACACCGTGATACGCCTATGTAAACCGCATACCTTTATCAAGAGCAGAGGGCGCAAAAAGCATGGCGGGTGACGGGAGGGAGGCGAGCGGAGAAAGGAAGATGAGTTCTCGCCATCGTCTTGTAAACACGTTCATAAAGAAAATAAAGCCAAATAAGTCTTGGAGTATATTAATCACGCTCATCGTCCTGAACTGGGCTCCACGAGCCTATATTGGTGGCTACTGACGTGCAAGCAATCACATAAGGAACAATAACGAGAGTGCAACAAGTTGAACTTCGAACTAGTTGAAAACGGCAGATCGCAAAATGGAGAACAGCCCGAACGGTGTCAGTGGACTGATGCCCGCTCACACCACCAATATCAGAGACAATACCTTCAGTGCCTCAACCGACTACTGTTGCCGGAGATTGCAATTACGCAAATCCGGCTTCCACTGTTCTGGCCGAAAAAGGTAACACTCTGGTTGCTAAGATGCTAAATCCGCTGTTTTTGTCTTTTTGAAATTTGAATTTAGACGTGTTTGTAAGTTCCATTTAAGTGTATATGAAAGGACTACGAATGACTGCGGAGATCAATCCTGATGATTTGAAAATGGACGAGTTTGCCTTTGAAATCCAATATAGGAGCCATCAGCCAGGGAAAACTCAAGCTATTTATAGAGCTAAGCTTAGAGGGTTGTTGGCCAAAGAAAAATTAGGGGCGGTTTACCAACCGAAGGAGCTTGATCTGGATAGGGAGTTGATCGAAATTAACGAAACAATTGTAACTGTTGGCGTCTTCTATCACTTTTTTTGGTAAAAATACCATATGCGATAGTATTCGACCAACTGAAGGCTCGTCACTTCTTTCCAAACTTGGAATTGGTTACCGAACACACCCGTTAAACTAATAATAGGTGCTCATAGATTTTTTGAATGAGTAACTCAAATTGGGAAACTTCAATATTTTTACTGTTTGTCAACAACTTAACAAAAGAATATCATAAACAAAAACTGGACATACACGGAGGCAAAACAAATGGTTATGACATACCAAGTGAGAAAAATGTTTCGGTGTTAAGGAAACCTTCGTTGTTAAGGAAACCTTAACAGTAACTTTACAAAAAAAAAAAACAAGACGGAAGTCCTTAACTGTGCTAGAACAACGGCACGCTAGTTTTTGTTAAATCATGTAGAACGTCGCTTAAGTTATTTTAAAGGAAGGAACCCAGTCTCTGATGATATCACAAAAATTGAAAATGTTGAGGAAAGGATTTGTTGTTGATATGGGGAAGTGAAGGCGAGATGGTAGTAAAGACTGAGACTGATGTAAAAATAAGCGAAACTACTTCCAATTCCGTGCTCGTTTGTAAATGTGGAATTAAATTTTCCGGAAATTCCAAATCAGAAAGTTTGATGTATTTTCTAGAACGAAAGATTTACAAGAGCCAAGGAGCGTGTCGGATGCTCAGCTTTTTATGTCAGTATTGAACCTTTTTGCGAATGTCGCCTCACTTTCGTTCCGTAATATTAAAGGTACCGTATCTACATGGCTCTAGGTAGCGGTATTATTAAAAAGGGATTTTTGCTGTGCGGATATGAATCTGATTTGAGGGCTGTAATTAGAGCTACGACCCAAGGGAAAAACGAGAACGTTTTGTTCTGTATTATTGCTTTGGACGCTTTATTTAAGAGACGACCTAGTTACCCATCCAAAGGTGAAATTTTGACTCAAATGACGAAAACGCTTAAATTCTAATTAATGTCGATTTTAGTTCTTCCCCATCTCAAAATAGCTCTAGCAGAAAAGTGTGCTTCAATTCTCAATAAAAAAACAACATAATAACAAATTCTATTTTAAATTCTGTGACACACCAACCCACAATACCTCAAATTGTTTCAAAAATAAAAATTACAGCATGAAAAAAATTCCTTTCAAAACCAGGAAAAGAATTTCATTAATTTTATTACTCATTCGAAACGGTTTTCAATTTTAACAATTTTCAAAACGGTAACTCGCGTCCAGGTCCAAGCGATACGAATACAAACGAAAATATTCGGTGCAACACGGCGCGCTGTGCAAATTTCTTAAAATTCAAAATAATTCCAAGTGTAGAAATCGCACAAGGTGTCTACCTATCTAGAGCGATAACAAAGGTTAACAAAAACATTAAAGCATTTGAAACCATTTTAAACACGCGTGTTATAGAACACGAATTGAAAACTCTAAACCCAAATTCTTTGGGAAACTTTGTCTTGACCATTTAAACGATGAAGAAACAAACGAAGTCTTAAACCTCTGTCTTAAGTATAACGATATATTTCATTTACCGGGATATCAATCAACACAAGCTGACACAATTGAACACGAAATAAAATTAATAGATCCTAAGCCGCATATTTACGAAATCATATAGATATTCTGAAATTCACAAACATGAGGTTAACAAAGAAATGGAGAAAATGTTAAACAAGGCATAATAATAACATCTAAATCACCCCGGTCATCACCTCTCTGGGTATTACCAAAAAAAATAAAAAATCGATGCGTCAGGCGAAGAAAAGTGACGCATTGTAATAGAATAGGAAATTAAATGATGTCACAGTAGACGATGCTTATCCTATTCCTAATATTGAAGATATTTTAGATCAGTTAGGTCACTCACATTATTTCAACATACTAGATCTTGCCCTGGTTTTCATCAAAAACCGATGAAAGAATCGGACAAACAGAAAATTGGAAAAACAAAATACAATGGAATGCGATTCTGACAGCTTAGCAAGGTATACAATGTTTTGTATACCTAGACGATTTAGTCATATTGTTACGTTCGTGGGTACTTAATAATTAATAACACGAACTATGACTAATGAATCGTAATAAATGTAAATTTTTAAGAAAGGAAGTAGCTTATTTGGGTCACATCATTTCGAGCTTAGGTGTTAAACTAAATCCCGAAAAAACATATGCAATACACAACTTTCCAACTCCAAAAAATCAAAAGACAGTTAGAATTTTTCTGGGCTTAGTAGGTTACTGCAGGAAATTCATTCCAAACTTTGCAAAACCAGTAACCGTACTTTTAAAAACTGACACGAATTTTCACTGGTCAACTGAATGTTAAGAACTTTCCATACTTTTAAAAAAAATTTAGTGTCTCAATCTCTATTTCAGTATGCAGATTTTACAAAAAAAGAATTGTATTAACAACCGATGCTTCTAAATTCGCAATCGGTTCTGTTCTAGGTCAAATTATAGATGGAAAAGCGTATGCTAGTCTAGTATTCGGCAGAAGAAAACTACTCAGTCATTGAAAAAGAAGTTCTAGCAATTTTATAGAGCGTCAAACACTTTAGACCATACCTTTTCGGACGACGATTTAAAATTATAACCAACCACAGACCATTAACTTGGCTTTATAATTATAAAGATCTAGGTAGCCGGCGAGTAAGATGGCGACTTTTACTTAATGAATATGATTATGAAATCAATTATACACCTGGAGTAATTAATTCAAATGTTGACGCATTGTCTCGCTGTGTCCCTGTAAATACGATATCAAAAACCGACGCGTTCGAAAATTTCATCGAATTTCAATATAAAAACATTGAGCTGATTACATATCAATTCGAAACAAAGAACGGACATCTTTTCAGTCATTTTCCTAATGCGGTTTTCTTTGCCACAGATTTAGACGAAAATAATACATTCCCACAATCACTAAACGATAATTATAATTCGAAGATCTAGACATAAAATCCGAACTATATACTGTTAACAAATTACAGAAAAATGGTAAGAAAACATTTGTGCTATTTTGTAAACAATATCACTTTTACAAATTAAGTTATAGAAATATTTTTCTTTTTAAGAAACTTGAGAACAAATTTAATTCGAGAAAATGAGAGAAAAAATCCATTTACCTGACATTACACGTGAAAATAAAAATATTAAAAGAAACATGTTTTCTGAAAAGTTACATTACTTGTTCAAGGACACTAAACTAGAAATCATTATTATGAACAAAAAAAACCTCGTTAACAACCAAAGAAGCAATTACTCAAGTTCCTAAAGAAAATCATGATTCTAAATTATCAGGTCATTCTGAATTCAATCGAACCAATAAAAGAATAAAAGACTTGTATAAGTGTACACATGAACATATAACATGAAAAAAAGACATTAAACATTATATTAAACAATGTCATATTTCTTTGATATAAATAAAACAAATTTCATACCTTATAAAGCTCCAATGGAGATAACGTCAACTAGTGAATCGCCATTCGAAAGAATTGCAATAGATATCGTAGGTCCTTTACCAATCACAGAAAATGAAAAGAGATTTATGCATCTCTGCATCATGACTCTGCATTTATTCATAGTTTACGATGCAGGATGATCTTACCAAATTTTCTTATGCAATATCTCTGTACGATCATGAATCGATAATGGTAGCGAAAGAACTAGCACATTTCTTCACAATATTTGGTGTTATAGTACGTCGCATTTTATTTGAGACAAAATTACAGTAAACGTGGTACAATACACCCTAATAAAAGGTTATAAATTATCTGGAATGGATAAAAATGATGTGCTTTATTAAAAATTATGAAATTGACACTTGTCGAGATTAGAGTAAAATGAATTTATTTTAATACACAATTTAAATATATTTTTAGTCCCTATCTTACACACCTTTAAGACAAATTTACCTCGTTATTAGGTAATTTAAATTTACACCACGACTCATTAATGAGAATAAGTCCTTTCCAAGTTTATAAGTTTTTGAAACCTCTGTTGTTGTTAAGTACTCTAAGTACGGTCCATTTAATATATGCAAATACCCTGTCACTACTAGCGGATAACAATTTTTAAGCCTCTTCATCTTCGTTTATAAAGGGCCAGAAAATTCATTTATCGCGTGCGACCCTTTAAGATAGATTCCTCTCTCGAAAACGAATCGACAATCAAATCATATCTTTACATTCTCCTCTTATCCCCAATAGGAATTTGTAGTTTTAAAGTGGGTCGTTGTTGTTGAAGTACAATTTGAAAATGACCGTTCCTGTATCAGTAGAATAGAAATTTGAATAATTTAGTAAAATTCACCGAACAGTTGAGATTATAATGCATTAACGAGGTGGTATACAAGTAGATATACAAATTTTGTTACTTGATTATAAATTTCTAATAATAGTAATTTCTATTTAAATACTTACCATGTTATACATTGTTGTTTCTGCTATCAATTCAAATTAGTCGTCTCTCATCCTGCACCACTGCTGCCCCTTACATTCCTCATTCAAAAGTTTATTCTGGAAGGTTTTGAAAAATAAAATCTATGAACGAGTTTTATATAGATATATTTTAATTTCTATTGAAAGAATACAATGTGTCGTCTAAATTCAATATTATTAAATATTTGGGAATACATGCGCTTTGTCCAGATCATATCAATATACAAGGTTATACAAAAAAATCTCGTTATAAGAACCCTAAGCATACAATATTTACTTCTTAGAAGTAAAATATAAATTGGCATCTATACAAACAATAGTTTATCATTATTATATAAAAAGAACATTCTGGACCAAGAGCAACTAATAAAATGATAATAATAATAATTAATAATATATGTATATAGTACAATTCTGCGAAAGGCTTATTCGTTTATAATTACAACTAACAATCGCAGCACTTTAAAATCTATATTTAGAATTGGTAATCTGTTTTATTATTATTTTAATGTACCTCTAAGATATATTGACAGAGTATTCTTTTAAAACGATTTCAATCTCAGACAATACCAAAAATTTTATTTTTAACTCCTCTTCTCAAATATATATTTGTATATAAAATGCTTATGGAATGTTTATTTTTATATTTTTTCTTTTCTTAAATTTGATGCATTAGGTAACGATATCTACATACAGGGCGGCAAGAAAAGTATGAAAATAATCACTAAATAAGTGTGTCAGTAAGAAAATGTACAGGTAACCTATCGAATGATTTCACTAAGTCGTAAAATAAACACATTCTTAAATAATAACTATTACTGAGAGAATATTGGAACTGTTTTTAAAATTTTATTCTAGAACAACAAAGCTAAACGAACTAATTCCTATTTACTTTTCCACAGTACATCTAATTAAATTTATCAGTTTATCATTCGAAGATTCCATCACAATAATACAATAATTTTGATGTTTCATAGGGATTACCAGAGTTTTAATATTGAAAAATATTGTATTTCCCTTACCACCCGTCGAAATATATAAATATTTCTTAAAAACTCTTGTTATAAGTTATCATATACTAAAGGCTTCTTAGGCGAACGTCCAGCTCATATATCTCGACTGGTAATCAGTACAACATAACTGCAGTTTAAATAATTCTCGCAATTACTTACAGACTAGCTAGAACTATTTCCCTTTCGTGTATATGTATAGATAAATTTGTTTGTATTTTGTTTGAGAAAAAGTCGGCTCGTAAAAGCAGAGTCACCGCCCAAATAGGAAGAAGCGAGATTAATGTCTAACTTTATTAGAATTTACACTTAGCAAATCGGAACTCGGAACGAAAAACATGAAAAGACCGAAAAACGTAATAAAGTTCCTTTTTGTACAATGGATTTATTGTGCCGGATGCACAGATTTGCTTTCATTTGAGCATATGGAGCTCCGGCTACCGGCAGGCTGATAAATTTTCTCATAGTATAAAAAAACAAATTTACAAACTACGACTATAAAATTTTGAGTGCCAAATTTAAATAAGTATATTATATATTAATATTGTAACTTGACTAGGTATACTATAATAGTAAAACTATCTACAACTTTTTACAAAGGGTTTCTTTCTTCTGGAAACATTGGATATCATGAATATTATTATTATTATAATATTGGAATTATTTCATATGAAACTTCATAAAAAATCATAATGGTGCAATATACTTTTTCACATCTAAAAATATGTTCACCTTTAGAGTAAAAAATTATACCGTTCGAATCACAATTATCCTTAAATTAAATTATTTGGTGTACTAAAAGAGTCATACAAATAAATAAGAGGGTTGAAATAACGGAACAATTAAAAACTTGAGCAACAACAAAACAAAAATAGAAAAATAGTAAGTATAAAATATATATAAAAATAAAAGGGTTTTAAAAATGTAGATACTAGGTGCATCGGCACCAAATAATTGACATATTGCTGATTTGTTCGACACCTCACGAGTAACAATTAAAACGAAATGATTAAAATGTCTAACAAACCATAATAAGCCACAATAAACAAGCGACGTGTATACAAATTCCCCGGAAAAATACAAATGTTAAAAACATTACAGTCACTCACTTGAATCACAACAGCTTAATTATGTATACAAATATTAAGTTGTTTAAAGCAAATGGCTGCAAAATAGATAAAGTGTATGAAGTGCAAAGCAAAACAAAATAATGATGGTTTTTAAAATTGAATTTTGCTAAATTCAAATTTAAACAAGATGCACTTCACATGCATTATAACGAGAGGATCTCTGAACGCGTGTCATATACGTATACTTGATACAATTCAAATAAATCAACTGTAGGTTTCCGGGGATGCACGTATAATTTTTGTACTACAATGAAATTTGTAAACGAAACCAGCGTTTCACTAAAATTGGACACACAAACTGTATATGTACTGTAAATATGTATAGATATATGTATATTTTGTCAGTCTTATATATATATTACTAGAGGCAGTAATAAAAGAAACAAGCGAACAAAAGAGAAGCCTCGCTTTGTAACAATATCCGAATTTATAGCCTTTTTTTTTATTTTTACTCATTTTTAAGATCTTTGAATGTAAAAAAATAATCGAAAGTGTTTCAAAGCGAGGAGAGTATTTATATTGTATGTATATGTATAAAATGTGGATATATTTGATAACAAAGTCGGTCCAGTAAATTCAACTGTGATTTTCCTTTCACGGAAAACTGCGAAGGTTGCTTTTAAAACCTAGTGTTATTCACTAGACCGATGTTGGAAAAACTGGATAGCATCAAGAAGAATATACACTCTAATCACAATCTTTTGCTAAATTATAACAATATCTATCATTTTTCTTTTCATTTTTTTATGTTTAATACGGACATTCTTATCTAAACACATCCATAAGAAGCACTTATTAATCATGAGAATATAATAATTAATAAATATATAAGTCTATCAAGTCGTGTCTAATACACTTTGCCCTACGCGCTATTTCAATTCTATCGCACCCTCTAAAAATTTTGTATCATGTACTTATGTTTCTCTCTAAATCTATAATTATGTACTTAAATATACGGAAAAATCACCTTTTCAAAATGTATGAAAGGAGCAACTCGCAAAAATGACAAAAAAATATTAACCAAAAAACGAAAACTTTTTTCATCAATAATATTATTGTTATCGATAAAACAGTTCTTACGAATTGTTCCTTCTTTGATCACTTACAAAACGAGCGAATCTGTTGTGAAGGCCTAGTCCATGAGATATGGAGGCATCCCGCTTTTCGTTTGAAATCATAACATTTTTCTTTATCTTTACGTTAGGATCATGGGATGGAACCACTTTACTTTAGTTTTCTCAAAAATCAACAACTTCCAGTTTTTACACCTACCAATACTAATGGAAATTGAAAGAAATTGTAAAGTATTTAAATCTGCAATAAGTATGTAGGTGTTGACGAGAAAACTACTGATAACAGCAATTTTATATATGAACTAGCGGTTCTCAACCTCGCTGTTCCTAAAATTTGTCCAAATTCAAGGATAACATATTTTAACAAATTCATTAGTTGTCGTATTTTTCAAAACATAATTGTAAAGCAAAGCGATTAAAAGTTAAAAAAAAAAAGGTAAGTCACCTGTACAACATCAAATTACATTTCAATTTTATATATAATTTTATGTTGTTAGAAAGGGCGAAACCGGTTGTAATATTAATATTATTATTTCTCAACTGAGCTGTTATAAAAAAGGTATTCTCCTATTCTAAAAGAATATTTGGAATTTTATTTTATGGATCCAAACAATGCATAAAATAAAAAAATATTGTAATAACAACACATTATTATTCTTAGTACGCACAATTAAATTAGTGCCAACAAGTTTTGAAAATATTCAGAATTGATAGCGTTTCAGTATTCAGTTATGAATATGTATATAACAGAATAGTTGTTGAGTCGAATGAAAACCCCCAAGTGTTTTCTTTACTCTACGTTTTGTAGGTACTGCACATAAACGATGCATTCTCATATAGTAGAGAAAAAAGGAGAAAAAACTGAAGTAGAAAACAGCAGACATGTAGCTACTATTCATAGAGAATAGTAATGATGACAATATCTCCTTGCATTTGCAGACTCAACACAAGTGCTAAAGAGTGGACTGACTGTTCATTTTATATTTTTCTGATTTTTTGCCGGCCAAATGACCAAACTCACTGATATTTTACTGAGATGATCAGTTCAAATTTGGAACTAAAAGAATATAAATAAAAGAACTTTATTTCAAGATGAATATATAACATGCAGGTCGTTAACTGACCACCGAAATTGACTGAGCCCCCACGAAAAACGCAATAAGTGAAATTTTGTGAAGTTCAAAATTGATATTAACAATAAAGGCTAATTTAGATGCATACATAAATTAAGTCTATCATATTTATACTGATGGTTATCGACAAGTTTTCAACAAGGTACTTTACACAACTGTTGATGTTTATCACTGGTTTTTGAGCCATGGAGTTTATTATTCTGTTCATGAGCGTTCTTAGTTTGTATGAAGTCATCCGTGCTGTCACCCAAATATTATTCTTAAAAGTCGATAAGGTTGTATTACCAGGTTGAGAACCGCCGTCATTTGCCAATAGATGATTTTCGACAAGGTAAACCTCACCTCAAATGCCTAACGGAAAAGACACTGCTAGAACGGTACTTGTATATATTCACGGAAGCATCTCATACCCATCCGGCTAGGCCCTATAGATGTAGGAAGCCGTCTGTGGCGGCGTCGGTGAGGGCGACGAGGAGGGGGGCGAGGGGGAGCTGCTGCTGCTACCGCCGCTGCTGCTGTTGCTCGTATTATTCGTCGACGAGCCACCGCTGCTCGTCGGCAGCGCACTGTGTCCGGAAGACGAACGGGGCGCAGAGCCGCGCTGCTGGTGGTGATGGTGGTGGTGGTGCTGCGGCTGCTGCTGTGGTTGCTGTTGCCTGCCAAGACTGCGTGCGTTAGCTGGTAGCATCTGCGCGCCGCCGTCGTTCAGCCCCCCGTCCTCGCCGCAATTGTCTCAGAGATACACCTTCTTAACGCTACGTGTCGTCGCGAATCCGTCGCCAGTACCCCCGCCGCCGCCTCCTCCGCCTCCGCCCCCGCGGTTACCGCCCCTATAGGTGTTATCACCCTGCAACAACTGGAAAAAGAAGATACATCATATAGTTTTCTTGTTTGAAGGTCAAGAGTGGCAATCTCGACTGGTATAGTTTATTTCACGTTATAGTAACACAGACAGTGAAATATTCTGGTCTGGTTATCATGATGTCCGGTCGGATCGTGAGAATAGCATTTGGTAAATATGCCGGGAAAAACTGTAATAACATCGTTGAAATAAATGCATTCGTAATGAAATCAAAAGGTATTTACCATTACATGAATCACTTGCACCAGACCGGCATCGTTATGCTCTTATAACGACACCTCACTCGATAGGATTATAATTATCAAACATTTTTAATTAGTTTTATATCAAATAAATCATTTCATACTTTAAGACCATATCGTTGTGTCAAATCTATCTAGTGGGATGTCGTTATACAGACTATAACAGTGCGGTTTCGGCTCATATGATTTATTTGGTGATAAACACTTTTTGACTTTGTAATTCGTGCATTTATCTGAATTTTTTTACAGCAATACTGTTACTACCGTTACTTAGGACCCCTTACCGAGGAAAACGGTAGGAGGTTCTCACGGTCTGACTTAACATAGCGCGAAACAACACCGTATCTACCAACGCTAATTTCATTTCATTCATATGTATCGTTAAGAAAAATTGAAATACCTACGTTACCAATTACTGCAATACTAATTAGATTACTGAAACACATTGTTATAAGTTACAGTGAACGGAATAGTAATAGAAATAGAACTAATAAGTTCTTAGGTGGATCCTAAAATCAACACCCCATCACATTAAAACACATCAAGGCACTCTTATGTTTTATTAAAATGACCTATTTCGTGTCATCTGGACCCATCTTCGGTCAATCTGCTTGAACAAAATTGTAGTAGGGTCTAGACGAGAATAAAATAGTGATAAGCTACCTAATATCTGGGTATATTAAAAAAGTAGTCCAACAGCTATACTTTCACATTGCCTAAGCATGGTCACGAAGTTTATTTTTTCCTTAACTTAGCCATAGATATCACATTTCGGCAAGGCCCCTAACCTAACCTTCAAATCGTTCTAAATGTAATAATGTACATAATAGTTAATTTGATTTAGTATTTATAAATAATTGGTGAAACAAAATTATTTTGGCCTGTACGTAGTATTGGACTATAGGAACGTGACTACTAGAGCTATCTTACAGCGGCTTAGTGAGAACACAAGCAACGCGTCAAAGCAGATGCTTGTTACACTACCTCATTAATATACCCTGCCCGATAGAATTTAAAATTAATGTGCATACACTACATAATACATATTAATACATACGCATAATAGTGTAATAAATTTAATAAATTAATAACTTAATAACAAGGAAGCCGTTGATGTGTTTTATTGCAATACGGTGTTGACTTTGCGATTAGGGCGAGTTATCTTCCTAAGAAGATACCAAGCTTCGCTGACGTCGAAAGTATCACATAATATAAATACGACGATGGGGCGCAGAAAGATCAGTTAATTACTAACGTTTGTAATGTAAACACATACCTATTTCGTCTAACTGGGAGTGTTTATACATCTACCGAAGAACCTCTACACAAGTTTAGTAGAAGTTTTGACTTCAGTTGACCGAGTGAATCAAAGTATTCCTCAAGAGAATTCAAACTTCAACCCTAATCTAATTCTGAGACCTCCTATTCTGAAAATTATTCAAGCATCATCGAATATGAATCACTTTAAACCTGAACATCTTAATTGTGTGCCGGAATTTAACGGCGTCCCAAACGATTTAAATAGATTTTTATTTGTAAGCGGGACCTTAATAAGTCAATTTTATGATAGAGACAACCCCAATCAACCCCAAAATTATCAACCACTAACTTTTCAGATCAGAGAGACGAAATCCGTCTTAATAGAGATTAAATTAAGTTGAGATAAATCGCCAATAAACACTCAAAATTTTTATGACAGACTATTAAAAATTCTTAATTTGCTTTGTAGCTATATAGACGAGTATGATACTACATCAGAAGGAAAAACTGTTAAGAGAAATCTTTATCAAATGTAGCTTTGAAAACGTCCTTAGCAGAGTTCTGTGAATCGTTAGACACTATAATCTGTTGTATGAAACCGACCGACCGACCAATTTGTTTCTCAAGAGGAGAATTTCATTATTTTAAAATATTCGAATAAAAATTACATAACTACGTCTCACATTAAAACAACACTGTTTCATCATAATTTCTAATTCCAATTATCAAATCAATTGTTTCAGAGACCAACGAATTTCAACGCTCACACCCCGAATAATTTTTTCAGGGCCCAAAATACCTTCCCGTCCCAACCTATCCAAATTCGCCCCAGAATAGATTTACCATCCCCACATTTCCCAAGAAGCTCTCAAGTCTTCAAATAAACTCCACGATCCCAAAATAACCAAAATGTTTTTAAACAAACCCTAACAAAACATTTCCCAAACCGACTCCTATTAGCATATCGATCCAAAATACTCTCAAACCAATATATCTGCATATAATACAATGCATATGCATTGTACATCTGGACCCCCAAACTCAAATTCACATTTGAAGAACTACACAGTACTGAAGTGGACCCATATTATTCATGTGGCGATAATTGCTACAGGAGTTAACCAGAAAATTATGACATCGATAATATCGCCCAAAAACTCCTAATGTTTATTACTGTACTAAATACTAACCCAATAAATTCTGAAATTCTGACTGACTGATATTCTGACTGAAAATTTTTCACAAGAGCTTCTTCCAGACGGTAATCCCTAACACCTAAAACATTTTCAATTAACCTTTCAGAATCGAATGAGTTACCTTATACAACAATGCTGGAATACAATCTTAAATTGTTAATAGATTCAATTTCAACTAAATCTTTTATTGACCCTAATTTAGCATTCAGACTTTTCCCAAACTCAATTAAATTTGAACCATTCATAAGTTCCACCGTATTTCAAAAATCAATTCACAAAATATCGTTGAAATACCTATCCCAAAATTATTCAATACAACTGATAAAGTGAAATTTTAACACTTTAAATTACACGTCTTTAACGACCTTCTTGGCCTCAACAATACGAAATACCTCCAAGCCAACTTAGACTTCAAAAGTCATCCGCTTGTTACACCACGTTCAAAAATAAATTAAATATTATGAGGGAAGAGCTCAGCAAAAAGCCATAAGGTATCAGTTTCGCCTCATGTAGAACAAATTGTAAAAATTAAACAACCGTAAGACGAGGTGACATCATTATCCCACATATAAAGATTCATTAAGTGTCGTAAGAAATGGAGACGGCTGATAACAAGTTTAAACAACATCGACCAGACAGTGACATTTAACCTAACCGAATCATTGACCGTAGAAAAAATTAACGAAAACGATATCCGCAACGCTGACCTACACAACTTACAACCCATCCCATCCAAAAATTTGATCCGACAAAAATCAGAACTAACCACCTTGACAGTTAGGAATGATCAGAAATATTAACATAGCACTATGTAAACGTTATTCATATATCTTTTATCAAGAAGATACACCACTTTCTTTCACCAATCGAGTTAGACATCAGATCAAAACCCACGAAACGCCAATCTACAGTAAACCTTATAGATATTCTCACTTTCATAAAGTAGAAGTAGACAATCACATTAAGTAAATGCTTAATTCCAATACCATCCGACCCAGTAGTTCGCCATAGTTATCACCCATTTGGATAGTACCAAAAAAGATAGATGCCGCCGAAAAGCAGAAATGGCGAGTAATTGTGGACTACCGAAAACTCAACGAGGTGACGATAGATGATAAATACCCTCTATCCAACATCAAAGATCTGTTGGATAAATTGGGTAAATGTTACATCTAGCTAGAGAATTTCATCAGATACAGATAGACGACAAGGACATTAAAAAAACAGCATTCAATACAGATAACGTACACTATGAATTTCTCCGCAAGACATTTGGGTTAAAAAAATGCCCCTGCCACATTTGCTGTGCGCGTGATGGAAAACATTTTAAGAGGAATACAAAACGAAAAACGTCTTGTATGACATCATTATCTTTTCTACCTCACTTCGAGATTATTTTAACGATTAGAATCAGTCTTTAAACGAATGAGAGAAACAAATTTCAAGATACAAGTTCACTAATTCGAATTCTTACGGAAAGAAGTAGCATACCTGGGATATGTAGATACGCCTGATGGTGTTAAATCTAACAGTTTCAGCAATTAAGAAATTTCCAGTACCAAAAGCCGTAGGACTAATTAAAGGATACTTAGCACCCCCTAGGTTACTACAGACGATTTATTAAAAATTTCAATTAACAATACCAACTAACAACAATCAACCAATTAAAAAAATCACCTACAAAATGTTTAACGAAAGGGTGCTATCATTTAACATAACGACGAATTTATTTCATGCTTTGAAACCTACAAAAACCTTTTAAGAAACGAACCCGTTTTGCAATAGCCTGTCTTTTTAAAACTTTTCAATCTAACAAAACGTCGCTTTAGGAGCTGTCCTCTCACAAGGATCAGTTGGCAAAGATTTACCTATTGCGTATATATCTCGTACGCTTAACGACTCCGAAAGAAATTATTTTGTAAACGAGAAAGAACTACTGGTAGTAGTCTAGGCTGGGAAATATTTGCGTCTATACCTGTATGGTAGACTGGTACAAGTGAAATAACACTCAATCACTAAAAGGATATTTGACTTAGGCTCACGGTAAAAATTACTAGATGACAACAATGTTTCAATGATTGCCTGAATGTTTCAAATTTAAGAAATGTACCAAAAAGCATAGATGTCACAAATAAGAATGATGTGCAAGATAAAATACAAGCATATCCTGAAGGTAAATCGAATCACCGAGGTGCATACGAAACATTTTAAAGAATTAAAGACAAATATTTTTGGCCTCATATGATAGACTATATAACTTATATTAATTAATGCGAAATCTGCCAACAGAGCAAATATGAAAGGAATCCTATAAAAATGCAAATAAGCATTACCCTTACAGCAACAAAACCCTTTGACATTATACACATATACACATTTACCTTCGAAAGAAACAAATTCCTCATTATTGCGAGTTTCTCAAAATACGCCCAAGCGTATTACTTACCAACCGTAGCCGCTACTGAAATTGCAGACACCCTTATTAATTTCTTTCCCACCATGGTACACCAAAATTGATAACCCTAGATGACAGAACAGAACTTAAAAATTCTGTAATAACCGAACTTGGACCTTCATAAAATAAAAATTCACTTCTGCTTCTACCTATTGAGGCCTAACCACCCTCAGTCAAGCGGTGCCATTGAAAGGTTTCGGTCGAAACGGTCTTCAATTATGAAAGATTGAACATATTTTCAGCGAACTAGCACTCATCATCAGCAATAAATCTGTGTAAAAAGAAAATAATCAGTGATAAAGATGTACATAACGCTAAATAACTTATTCAAATTTTGAATAAATTGTAACTCAAATCTGTGTTCTTTCACCTCATAACACATAATTTTGACACAGCTTTAACAGAGGTTTGTGAATTTGGTCAACTGATTTAAGTTTTCTTCAGAATGTAGTTGCACCGCCAGATAACAGTGTACACCAATTAAAGCAACACCAATAAGTCTTTCATCTCACATTTCGTTTCTAATGTAAGTTTTGAACTTCTTTAGTATAGACACCCTTCAGGAGTTGCAATTGGCAGTGAAGGTGAGGCTAAAATAATAAGAAGCTTTCTTAATCAAGGCAAAGAAGTGATCACTACACTGATAGGGCTCTATCGGAGCCCATATTCACTATATACCTAATATTAACTCAGAAATGTTGTACCTTGTTAATTGTAATATTAGTGCAACTACTATTTTGTGATACGGATATACATGGTCGATATTCCATTATTATTACCCAAATTATCAATATTACCGAATATTACCACTTTTGCATATGCTAAGGGGGTGTCCTGATCCCGTAGACCCCCATCCTTTATATACGTCCGTGGTAACTTTTACTCCATCTTTGAGTAATGGATTTCATTAGAAAAAAGAAACTGTCAAGAATTTAATTTAGAAATAGTTGAAACTGTACTTAGTTTATGCACTCAGCTCACTTTTAGCAAGACTGCTGTAACAAACATGTGATCAACATTTAATAGCCTTTATAATTCGAACATAGAAATAATGAAAACAAATTGCCGTGTATAAACATAATGTTTTTTTAAACGACCAAGGTTTTCCTTAAGCGAAGCCAACACATTTTAATTAAGGTACATAATACAGAATTATCAGAGGACAGCAGAGAAACATTATTTTTCATCATTTTGATTCGTATCAGACAATAAATACGAAAACAAATATAGACCATGTAAAGGGACAAAACCTTAATAATATTCTTTAAAAGCATGTATTTCAACATTTGACAGATTACAAACAGTAGATAAAGATAAAAAATCTTGAAAAACTTGTTTCAATCCTTTAACGATAGGTATATGGTTTTGTGTGTTTATGGGCGGTATTTGAAGATAGAGATTGAAATGTTCAATTATTCAATCCAACATTGTTACATCACGTAAGAATCGATCGCAGTCATTTGAATTATTTTTGCCTTAGATTGTTTCGCTAGTAAATAGAGAATTGTGAAGAAAAGGCTGATACCTTCAACGATACGTTTATCATTTTAAAAAACACTTCCAATTTGACAAAAATCTTGAAAAGAACAGGGAAATGTGTATTAGTGAATATTAAATTAAAAAAGTTCATAACATTGTTATGTGCTATGTAAAAGGCATATGAGAAAACATATGTAGAAATGGATTAATATTTTGCCATTTAAAAGCACATAGAAATGTAAACCATATCATATACAAAATTATATCCATCATGACATGATGAATCAATGGTAACCCATTAATATGATCCCAAATTTTTTTCAACAAGTTTTTCTAAATAAACTATTAAATCATAGCATTGACAATGTTTCTATAAACTTTTCTCATGTAAATTGTCATCTAACATAGATACATATTTTCATCCTGTCAGACCACAAGGCATTAGAAATGCTCCAGGACCTTACTCATAATTTAGTAAAAACCATTATTTTTTGTCCTTCATTAACAATTTCAGATAAATTTGTTTTGTATAATGTGTCTGAAAGAGAAACATGGGATTCCTAAATCTATAAATTAAAGTAAATCAGAAATGCAACATCTGTTTAAGCAAAATAAACGAGTGTAGAGAAGCGCAAAAACACGAGAATGAGTATTTATTTCACATAATACCTAGTAGTCAGATTTCTAAAAATAAAGGTATAAAACTCAAAAAACCGCAAACGAATTACTTGCTTGGTTGAAATTGCTTAAAATATTTGAAACTAAATCTACATATATAATTAATATATAATTAAAAATTATAATAATAAATGCTGAAGTTGCAGGTCACATATTAGTTCTGATTTATGCTAGTGAACTGAAAACCTTGCAATATAAGAATTGGAGAGTGAGGGTGTTTGTCATGGGAGAGAATAATATTTATAGGGGATATGCTAGTCACGAGAGGGTTTTGTAGGAAAACAACTTAAAACGCATACACAGATAAAAGTTTCATAAAAACAATGTTAGAATAGAGTTTTATATTGACATGAGGAAGAGGCGCCGTTTGAACCCACTTATCTACGGGCGTGACTGAATTGATCAAGAGTTGTATATTGTATAATATTAATAATGAAATCATGTTATAGAGCTATAATTATAGCTGGGATATAAACGCTGGAAGAATCTTAATCAAAAAAAAAAATACGAATTAAGGGGCGAATTAAATACATTATAAAATGTATTTACAAAAATGGCGTTAGTCTATCTCATGTCTATGGTCAATCTGGCCATAATATAAAAACAACGTTTCCAATCTTGGAACTGTTGTGAATTTGTCAATTTATTTGAAGTTTCTGTTTTTGTTACAGCATTGTAATTTTCTTAAGTGATCTGCTAGTTATTAAAACGAAACTTAGATTACTTAATTTGGTAGAATATTTGTGCTACAGTGCAAGTCGTAACTAATTCTAAATATAACCGAAAATACCTTAGAAATTTTATAAAATTAGGACAATTTTAAGACAATTACTCTGATAACATTTGTGATATTTTACTAGGTATACCAATACATCGAAATCCGTTAACGTTTCCGTGCTTCGATAATGTTGACAACAAATCAAAAATAAAAAAAAATGTTATTCCGTATTAACTAACACAACTAGCAATGAATCTAACTCTATAGCGTTTCAAGCTAAATGCGAGGTATTACAGAGGTTTGCGTGACACGAAAATGCAACAAAAACATAAGGGTCCAGGCATGCAATGAAACGTGACGCATCGAGACATCTTCATATTTTTTTCGTGCCGCCAAAATTTTTTTCGCCAAACTCAATTCGTGTAGAAACTTATAGATTTAGATTTAGCACAGATATTTATCAATCACGAAACTTTCATATACGAAAATACCAATAAACTAAAAAATAAACAGAAATAAAATCATTTACCTGATTTGTCTGTTCAAAATATTAAAAAGAAAAAAATGAAAGAATGATGATGTTAATTAGATCTATAAAATCGGTCAAGGTGAAGCGAACTAGTAATCTTAAGATAGTTACATGGAGTCATAATAGCGTTCAAGATCATGATCACTTATAGTATTTAGATAAATATTAAAATATTCAATTAAAAATTTCAGTCAGATAGAAAAACTACATTTTTCATATCTTATGTATAGGTGCGTTCTTTTAGAGTATAATTAATTGTCTAAAAGGTAATTCTGGTATATGAATGGAAACAAAAGTATTTATAATGCTAGGAAATAGTTTTAAGGCAACGGTAAGGTAAGTGGAGTGCAGGAATATAGTTCTTGAATGTTTCGATAATATTACTGTATAATTTTTTAATTAAAATATTAATGAAGAAACGTAATTTTAGAGGTTCAAGTTACAATTAAGAATTAAGTAGGTGTTGTTTTGAAAGAAGTGTCAATGTTTAATTTTCCTTTTTAACTTAGAGAACACCTGATGATACCCCCCCCCCTCAGAACATGATTTATACCTACCACATTATTCTTACTGAAATATTTCCGATATGTACATCCAATAATCTCTTAAGAGTTTAGACCCATCTCTTGTAATCAATTGGTAAACTTCAAAATTATATGTGTAAAAATGTAACACAAATAAAACGATAAATGATGTAAGTACAATTCCTAATTCGAAAGTAAAAGCATGGAAAATATTTAAGTAGTCCTTAACCCAAGATAAATAAAGAGCTACTCATTCAAGATAAGTGGAGAGTAACATATCTGCAAGCTAACTTCCGAGACAGAAACTGAAAATGACAATGGTGGCTCAAACTGTTGATGAAACAAATTTTCCGAGTTAAGTGAATTACCATGCACAAGGGAGAAAGCCGAATTTCCAAGTATTTTTACAAATTTTCCCATTTTTAAAAAAGACAATAATTTTATTTGACGAAATAGTTCAGATTATGAAGCTACGCTCAAATACAAAACCGATCGAATTGATCAAAGTATACAATTAACATTGTTATGTTTCGCTCTGAAGGTTTTCCCAAGAAATTAAATGTCACCACTGTTCGAACTGCGTACTCTGCCTTTTTTGAATCCCACATTCGTTGTGCGCTTTAATCACATTCCTAATTATATTCCTCTTCCCATTCCGAGCGCTCAATGCTAAAAGCTAAAATATCTAAAAGCTCCGTTATTTACAGTACGATTATAATGTACAACCACCTCCTACCATGCATCAGTTTGATCCTTATCCCATCTAAATTTCGCAAACAGTTCAAATCACATCTACTGACATACTTAGATGGATCATGGTATGCTTTTAACGATTCGGTTAATGCTTTTAACGGTTCGAATCTTAACACTACTTCCACCCTTTCTCTAAGTACCTTGAAATAAAATATATGTAATGTTTGAAAAGTACTCATTTATGACAAAATAACGAAGCAAAAACACTCAGGCGATATATACAAATATACTATTATTATATTTTAATCCTTTGGGGAAAGGCCCCAAATTATCAATATTACCTTTTTGCATAGACTAAGAAGGGTGCCTGAACCTCCTAAACCCCCCTAAGATGCACTGTACTCTATTTTTATTAACGATAAGTTTGACAGTGACACAAAAACCAAAGCGAGTTCATTAATGTCGAAACTGATGACATGTAGGTTCATATGATTAGTCGTAATACGGTGTAACATTTTATTAAAAATTAATACTGTAAGATTTTGCAAAAGTCAGAGGTCAGATTCTTTCAGGGACGGTCGAGTACAGAACGAGTCGGTATTGGGTTTTTTCATTTTTTTTTTAGATGCTAGTGAATATTTTAGAATAAGTGCCGTACTGCATCAGATAACCACCCCAGAATATGAAAAATGAGTCAGATTCGCACTCCTATTTAATCTCACTTTGGACTGAAAAAATTTACGGTAGTGTTTAATAACGATTGTACATACTAAAAAATATTTCAGTATAAGTGGTTCAAAATGATTTGACTATATAGTAAGTATTGTTCGATATATGACTCAGATGACAACCCTTCTTTAAGGTTGGGCTCCCGGGCTACAAGATTTAAAGAGAAAAACGTGTGGCGCATGTAATAGATAGTAAGATATTCTATTCATACATCTATTATCAACATATGCGCTTTATCATCTACTACATGCGTCTCATGTTTTTCTTTTTAAATCTTACAAGCATTTTTACAGCTATCAAAAATTCACCATTACAATTTTCAACCTGGATAGGATTAGAAATCTGTGTGAGGTTATAAATAAATCTGTACTGGGCTAGAAGGTATTATTTTACAGTTTTTAGTATGTTTTAGAAATGTAGTGTAATAAAAACAATGTTTTACATTTAAAATATGTTGAATATATATGTATCTTTTGTGTGTTTTTGTTTAGGCGTTGTCCACAAAACTTTTTGTTATAGTGACAATAAAGTGTCTATATAAATGGTTACGTTCAAATTAAAATCAAATAAAAAATTAATGATTATGTTCATATAATTTTTTTAATAGTCCTTCCACAGAAAAAAGTATAGAGATCTGGATGACTAATCAATCGGCTGAATTTTCCGGATGTCTTGTGAAGATGTCTTGATCTACACTCCCCACATTTTAAAACCTTCTGGAATTTTCTGATCACAAAATTTTTTTGCTGATACTTCTGTGATGAGCCGAATTTTTGGAAAATACTAGGTAGGTCAAAGAAGGGATTTGAAGACTAATAAAATGAATCAATCAAGCAAATCGTTGTAGTATGTACCAAAAACCTATTAGAGATGAAAATGCAATCCACTTAGTACTTCAGTCGCACTATGACGTTTTTCGAATTTATCTGAGATTAACAAGCTCAATGTTGTTCGCTTTTGCCGTAACAGTCGCCACTAACCCAAGTAGCTTACCTGATGCGAGCGCAACGTCCCGAAATTATCGCGGCCTCTGTAATTATCGCGGCCATTATAGCCACCGTCGCTCTGAAACTGGAAAAGCGTCTCAGCGTTGTTTTGATGGGGTCCCTTGCGTAGCGTGTTCTTTGGCGAATGGAGCTTCGGTGGTGGTTGCGGTACCAGCACCGGCTCCGCGTAGGTCACCTCCTCCTGAGGCAGCAGCTTCGGTTCCGTCGCTATGCGACTGGGAAAGTACGAGATTCTATCAGGGCTCGTTGAGGTATCGTGCGAGGAATTTCCAGCTAAGGCGCAACATAGAGTTGCTTGCTTGACGGGAAAGTAACTTTTCTCGAGGTTATGGCACACTAAGTTAGCCAAAAGCTGAAGAGTCGATGTGACTCCTAGGTAATTTTAAGTAGTTTGAGTCAACAAAATTGGTCTACAGTCCTTAGGTATCTAACAGGAAATGTGTAATCCCGCACTCTTTATTTAAATTCTCATTAAACGTCCTTATCTATCAACCAGACAAGTTTATGTTGCGCCTTAACTGAAATTTACCTCACAACAAACTAGAGTTGGAAATATCAGTTTTCACTTATTACCCCGAGATACCATACCTATTCATGTTTTGTCTCTGCTCGAAGTATTCATACTCAGTATCGGGATAGGGTAGGTTGTCGTCCTCATCCTTGTGACATTTCCTGCCACAAAGGTAACCTGCGAAGAATCCCACAACGAGGGCGGACACTGAGCCTGCCACCACAGCCATAATTAGCGTCTCTACTGAATATTGATTCGGTAACGATTCTGTAGCTGTTACTGCTGGACCTATATTACAAAAGTAAATAAGTGAAAAATGAAGAGGTAAAGTGGTTGAGATAGGATTTGATACGTCATCTTAATCATATCACTTATTAAATTCACTGCAACACGATATTTCTTATACATTATTCATGTTGGATCAGGAGTAAACATTTGAGAGCTTTTGACTTAAAATTTAACTAAAAGTACTAACTTAGTAATGTCGAGATGGTTCAAAATCACCAACATTGTCAAAATATTCATAGAATTCCGCCGTTTTCTGTAAGCTACCGAATGAGTAGTTGGAGTATTTGGAATCATGAGTACCTTCATGATTATTTGGAACTAAATTAACTATGGCATTCTTGTTGCAGTCTCATTTTTTTTTTTAGGTAGAGTACTATGCATAAAAATACGAATAAAATATGAATGTGTATATTCATATTTTTAGGTGTAAGAAAAACATTTATTAAATATTTTTCATTTTTCCAATACAATCCGAATCCACAACCTTTGAATATCAAGTCAATTTTGGACTATAATATATGTGAAAGAGCTATGGTCCAAATAAATTAGGAAGGGTACATTTTTGGACACAACCTAATACTCGTTTTGTAGCTTCAAGAACCTAAACGTTTTTCTAAATACACCACAATAACGAGCCTAACCAATTTACAAACACACTAAAAAGTATCAACTCACCGTTGTTGTCATAAGGCTTATCCTGTATAATATTGATAACTTGCCCTTCCGTCTTCTCATTGATAGGTTGATGGTCGGAATTAAACTTCGGTTGCGTTGAGCTTAGGCCTCCGACTGAACTAGCATCTTTTCCTTGAAGTTTCTGCGGCGGACAAGCTGTATGTTCGCCGGTTGTCACGCTTTGATAAAAGTAACTCTCTTCGCCCCATCTGCCAGAACCTTTGGACTTGCACCGACCCTGGACCTTGTCCCAAGCACAGTAGGGGTCTTGCAAGGCCACACATTCACTAAACGACACAAATTTAGAGGTCAAAAACTTTTCAGTGATACATATGGAAATTGATAAAGTAGTTTAGTTTAAATGAGGATCTCGATCTGTAATGTAAACATTCACTTCTCACGGAACAATTTTATGGTTTTAGCTATAAGAGAAGGAGAGAACCAAAAATAAATCGTAATAGATTCAATGAATCAACAGTGAATACGTGAGAGCTAATCTTTGGAGCAATGTAAAATAAATCAATTTAGTACAATTTTTTAACAATGGCA
Source organism: Cryptocephalus primarius (assembly GCA_963576515.1). Lineage (NCBI taxonomy): Eukaryota > Metazoa > Arthropoda > Insecta > Coleoptera > Chrysomelidae > Cryptocephalus > Cryptocephalus primarius. The sequence continues at coordinate 2,872,764 of OY754938.1, read as the reverse complement.
AAAGTTAAGAAACTGACGAATATTCTCCTGTTACCAGTTCACTTGATTTGAAAAACTTCTCGTACCTGCAACTTGATATTTTGTTGCTGTCGCATCTGTGCACTCTCAGCGATTGTACTTCTGAGTCCGAGACGACGATGAGCCTAGTCTCTTCTTTGCCGTTCTTCGAAACTCTCATTATCTTGAGCCCCCTCACTGGGACGTGCGAGGGAAGGACTTGTATTTCTTCTATGACGACGGGGCGGACTCCGTGTCGATTATCGGCGGAGAGGCCGTTCACAGCTTTGATAATTTTCCCGTTATCTAAAAAAAAAATATTATAATTTATTGTCTAAGAAGAAAACTTCAAAATTTCTTTAGTTGTCAAGAGTTTTAGTTATTTGCATAATGGGTTTTAGATGCAGTACCAGGAACAATTGTCTTACTTACAAGCAAATTTTCGAAAGGTTTTCAATTTGGAAGGTATACGAGTCTTCTGCATCTGCCAGTAAAAGTTTTAAACTAACCTAAAAGTGCAGGAAGTCTCTTGGGATTATCCACCATGTTTATATAAGGGTTTTATTTTCTTACCTCAGAATACTTTATGAAGCTTTCAGAAGACATTAAAGGTTCTTTGAAGCTCAAATATTTTTTTGCATTCTATTAAAAGTTACATTTCGATTTAAACGAATCGTTATTTTTAACCTAACTGCGTTTGTTGTACTATGACCATGATGTAAATTAGGATTTGAATATTTACCTGTTCCGATGAAAAGCACATCATATGCCTTTCCTCCTGGCACTTTCACTTGTGGATCGACAGCTATATGGGTGAAGCGATAGCTGTAAATTAAAAATTGCATTACACACAATTACAAAAATTCAAAGTAATTAATTAGGAATCAACTCAGTTAACAAAGAGGTAAAATCGTGATACAAGCAGGATCAAATCTTAACAATACTTCATCGGACACCACAAAAGTTGTGGCACACATACTTTGCCGATAGTGGAAGATAAATACGAAAGCAGGCTGAAGTTAAAAAAATGACGTTTTCATCAGATACTTACACTCAAAAAATTTATTCCAAATTAGGAACTGATAAACAGCAACTTAAGAAAAATAATTTGTAAAAAGTGTTAGTGCGTACGTAGTAAAATGTCTTACGAAAAACTAGATACAATTGCAAATGGTTTCAATATTTTTAAAGATACACTATTAATATATTACATTAAAATTTAGAGATTGCAATAATGACTAATATGTATGCTGTTCGAATGGGAATAGAAAACTGAGGATAAACCAAGAATGAAGTGAGAAGACATGGTTAACATCAAATAAACTTGAAGCTCGACGGAGGAAGATTGAATTGACACTAAGTACTAAAAATAATGACAATCAAAACAATAAAAACGCAGTATTTGGTGCTGGATAGAATAGAGAAGGATATCAACTTGCAAAGGACCCAGGTCGCAAAGCGTTAAAGTTTTTTCGGCGAAATTATACGTTATATACATAGGCAACAGTGGCACCCTCCCGTTCTTGGTGGCCGAACACTTCATTATAAAAAGTGTTTCTAATTCGTTGACGTTCTTTTTCACTACCACCAGAATGTGACTCCTTGTAGTACTTGTAGCGATCACCAATGGCGGAGTGCCGTCTATTTGTAACCGCAAAAAGTAAGACTTTTATAACACAGAGCTAAGTATCCTCTTCTACAGTATTTATGGTTTGGAGTGCTACCGAACAGACAACTTACTGAAAACTGGTTCTGATCACGATGGGCATCCCAAAGAAGCTCGGCACGCTCTCGTCCATCAGTGAGTGTGTCTTTATGAAATTTAGGGTGAGATCCGGTAATGTCCTGCTATCGTTGTGACACTGTCCTGGTCTGGGATCTGGTACTTTGTTGCTCTTCACCGGTAGCCAGTTGGAGTTGATGTCCGCCTGCTCCTTGAAGTTACCCTCGAAGGTGTCGGTGATGTCCTGAAGGCTAAATGCGCAGACAGCACTGCCGGAGATGCTATTCGGGGGAGTCGTGAAGGTGCCATAGATGAGCTGCGCGGAGACGTCACCATACTTACCGTCGATAAGGTCGGACGTCGATTCTGAAGTTAAAAACAAGTTATATTCATACACCATTCATATACGGTTAAAAGAGATATTGTAAGAAAATACATTTTGGCATGTACATGCTTTTTGACTGTCTGATGACGATCATATCTCTGCAGAGATGCGTTAAGGCATCTCTAAAACTAGTATGTACAGTGAAATCGCACAAGCGCAGTAGCAGTCGAGTACTAGTCAGATTCACATCTGGACTTCGGGTGTTTTTCATGTTGTTTTACGTAGTTAACTGTTGTTTCTTGTCATATTGGAGTCATATAGACCTTACATCGTTGCGCAACAATGAACTAAAAGTTTACGCTGTTTTCTTAACAATCTTAAATAATTTTATTAATAAAATATTACAAATAATAAAAATATACATAAAATAACATAGAATGCTATTATTTATTTTCTAATTAATGTATGTATCTTTTTCGCGGGACGGAAACAGTTTCTTTAATATTTACAGTAGAAATAAAATAAAGATTGACTAGACTTTCTTTTAAAATGATTGAAAATCTATGTACTGCAAAAATAATTAAAATGATAATAGACCCATTTCATCGGAATGAAAATTGATAAGTGCTTTAGGGAAAGTTATCTGCGGCCGCTTCTGTTCAAAATGGTTATCTTCCATTGCCATTTATTAGACCTAACAGCTAAATACCTCTAAACATAATAAATGCTTTGTACCGTAACCGTAAAAATTAATGTTTGCATTCTATATTGATACAAATGGTATTCTAACGGTACAAACGCGCCCTTTAATCTCTAGATCCGTGAGACCATACAGAAATAATAGTAATAGACCGGAAGATAATGACAGAACGTGAAGTCATTTGTTACAAGTATGGTTAACATTCAAGTGTCTCATTATGTAATGAATGAAAGGAAAATATTGGTCATAACACTGGTCGTTGGGGCGTAATCACAGAGTGATTAATTGAATTCGTCGAATTAATTACATGTTTCGAACGATTAGTTACACAAAAATTCTTACATATTCGGGTAGTCGATGAGAACTAAACTGGACACTAGCGAAATGCCATAGCTGCCTGCATACCTGCTGGCCTATTCTTTCTTAAGTATTTATTTTCGAGTAGTTATGCACGAAAATCACCATTTCAACCGTTCCCAACATTCCATATAGCCGCCATATAGTCACAAAAAAGCAGATTCGTTTCATAATACATGATATGTTACACTCTTAAATTTTGTTTACCAATTATTTCTATTAGTAGGAATATATATCTAATAATGTCATGTCAGTGGGGTGCGTCAAATAAGAAATAATGGCATTACAAAAATGTACGGTTTTATCTAAATTTCAAGTGATTGAAAGTGATACGGCACAATTTTTTCATAAATGTTGGAGGTGCTAAAAACACAAATATATAGTTTGAAACACATATGTGGAGGCAATCTTGCTTTATAAAATATGTTGTGGAATACAATTTATTTTTAGGAAAAATCGTTTTGAAACAAACTAACTATAATAAAGCCATACTGCAATCCATCATTTTAAATTTTGTCTAGTAGTATCGTAAAAACGTCTCAAAAAAATTTCTTTAAGTATGCCAACCCTTGTACCTCACCACATGTATGACACACATATACTAACAGTATCATGAACTTTCCACAATTCAAGTGCCATACATTGTGCATTATTATTTAAATCTGCCTCTGGAATGCCAATTTGGAACAACCTTGGGAATAGTATAACACGGTGATTTTCGTAAATAACTACTCGAAAATAATTAGTTAAGAAAGAATACACCTGTAACAAATGCTTCAAAAAATTAACGTGTTCTAATTGGTATGGCGGGCTATAAGCCCCACCATGTAGTCGCTATAGTGACTAGATATGGACAGTACCGCAACGTTCGTCATATTTGGAGTAGCAATTTGGATGGGTATATTCAATTGAAAATGTTGAATTTGATAAATTTTTTACGTCCCGTTTGTTATAGCACAACGTTTATCATTACAGTCACTAGATATGCATGACAGTTTTAGTAACAATTGATTCTTTTTTTTTGAGGAATTGGGAAGTTTGACCAATGTCACTTTTGGGAGATCAGTAAATGTAATCAATTCGGAAAATGAAGTTAAATGATAAATGTAATGGGGTGTGGTTATAGAATTATTAAGAGATGCACTGCTTATCAGCAACCTCCTTTCTTCACCCTGTGCCAGAGGGAGAAATGATGTGAGCTGTGTTCGCCTCTCTGTCTGATTTCTTACGTCAATTCTGTCTCTCACGTACAGGGAGAACGAGAAGGTTGCAGACAAGCAGGGTAACTCTTAATAAGTCTCTAAGTGCACTTTGAGATTAGTAAAACAGAAGCTAGAGTACCATATGAAGTCTAAGCAGAAGTGATGTTTAGAGGTGTTAAAAGGTTCATGGTATGACTTTTAACGGTAGACTTCCAGGATTACTGTTATTTTCCATTAGACCGCGGTATAACTGAAAAGCCTGAAGTTAAAAGAATTAAAGAATAATTAAATAACAACTTTGTAAATCAAAAGCTGTTACTGGCACTATTGGTGCAAACAAACTAAACTCGATGCATCAAATGGTGTTTGATCGCATGTGAATTTTCATGTTTATACGAGCTTAAGAAAGTGGCCTTTAAGGTTAGTCAAGAGAAAAAACCTCGTGCTCATTTTCACTCTGTTAAAGCACATTAAAAAGTGTAACTAAATCTGACCTATCCTTTGTCACTGGCCCATTATTTGCCTATTCGGGATTTTAAATCCTCGAGAATTTACCGCGCAGCATCTTGTATGTAGATTATATCATAAGCAAACCCCATTTATATCGTCAACAGCAGAACCCCCTCCCTCTCGCTCGGGAAGTTCGGTTAAAGTGAACCCGCACTTAAAGTTTTATGCATTCTTTGTCGTTTTCTCGAGTTTCATAATTCTAGTGAACAACATTGAAGCAAAATATTCGAGACGGTTTTGCATGCGCGCCGTTATAAACTCGCCGTTAACTTAACAGATCCGAGTAATAAGGATGGAAGTAAAGTGAGCCCGGGTCCCATTTCGTGACCCTAGAATACGCCCACCAGGTTGAATTTCAGGAATTTTATACACTTATGGAGATCATTGATTTTTAATAGCGGAATGGCTTCCTTTGTGTTTAACTCGGAGCGGTGGCACAGTTTTGGTGGAAGCTCACAGATATGCAGGGGGAGAGATAAAAATAAGATGTTATGTCGAATTTGGTAAGCTCTAAATAAAAAAAAATTGGGAAGAGTCATTTGAAAACAGTATTTTCAAATTATCGGAGCTGTAAAGCTGTAAATTTATCTGCATCCATAAAATATCATTTCACCTTGATTAGTAATACGTACAGGTACACAACTGTAAATTCCATGGACTCTTAAATATGTGCAATATTCCAACCTATTTCTAATGGGATTGGCTGTGTAAGAGATATTTTTTTAATTGAATAATTTTAAATTGTCCCCGTATTCCATTCTTTGCTTTTCGTCATTATTACCTTATTTGGCTGACATCAACTAGGTCTTTCGAGACTTTGTCCGACGTTCTAAAAATAGAACTTTATATAAACATTTCGAAAGCATCTGCGGCAGGCAGGTTCTAGCGAGGAATGGGTTCGCCTGTGATTCACTCTCTACATACTAATCTACGTGAACACTTGTGTTATTGTAACGCGCTTGGTTCCTAAGAAGACTACAATACTAAACGAGCAGTTGGAAGAAATAACCCATTGGTGAGTTTATCACTGAGCTATTCATCTTTCTACTGTTGGTTAACTAACTTAACTATTTCACTGTTAATTAACTATTGATGTTAAAATTATGTATTGGTGATACCAATAAGTTTCCGCAGTTTTTTATAAAAAGTCATCAATTGATTATAAAAAAAATGAACGTTAAATTTTATTCAAAATATTGTCCGTCATTAGCTATAATAACAGCAGTTTTCTCTATTTGATATATTCAAACATAAGTTAGACACTGTTCGCACTGCCGCCTTTTATCTCAAGGCAGAGTACCTCGCGCGTTTTTTCTTTGGTACAATTGCACGCTCGGTGCTAGTATATTCCGTTTTCCTGGCAGCTCGGGTGGTACTTCGCGCTTTACTCTCTTAGTACCATTGCAGACTCGACCCCAGATGTTTATGAAATTGTTGTTTACTAATAGCTGGTTGGGTACTTTGCGCGTCACTCTCCTAGTACCCCTGGACACCTGTACTAGGATGTTTCAGGTCTGGTGGGTATTTCGCGCGCTACTCCCTTAATACCCATTGCATAAGTCAGACGAAAATAGAGACAAAGTTTAAAACAAATTATATTTAAACTAAATTAGCTGTTTATAAAAGGTCTACACGAAAGATACAGTTTTCAAGTTACAGAGAAGATGAGTGGCTCACAGACGTTCTTATTCTTTGTTCCAGAAGTGCTATCACCTCACTCATCTCACACGTGCCTCATGTTAACGCCTCACCCTCGACATCTGCCCCACTTTTAATTCTTTATTTATTTAATATAAGAATTTAATTGTTTCAATGTTATCAAATAGCATTTACGAAATATATTTACTGGTCCTTTTCTTTCAAAGTATTGAATAAACATACATTTAGCAAGTAAATATTTTCTTATTTATTATTTTCATTGATCTGAAAACTCAACTCATACTTAACTTACACGTTCACATTAGATACATTACTCAATTCATTCGATTTATTCTTCTTACAGTTGGCATGTTTTTAAAAGAGTAATGGTGAGTGAACTATAGCTGTAAGAGCTGGATATTAGCAAATTTCAGTAATGACTGTACCGATAATGGTTGGGAAAGACTGCGAGTTTTATCTTCCTTTCGATGAAATGCCTCACTTCGAGAGACTGAAGACTGACTATACTGGGATTCACGAAACCATGAAGTATACAATAGCGCGACAACTTTTCGAATTCGAAACGGTGTCGCCGTTAATAGTGCGGAATATATACGTACTTCATTTACTGAATGTCAGTAGCAGGACGTTCTATTATTGTGTATTTTTATTTGCGTATAATATACCACAACCATTTGACATAAGCAATAGTGCAAACAACTGTTTAAAATGCCTAGATATAATCGTTCTTTTTTATGGTGAAATGTGTATCATTTAACGTTAAACAAGCCATAAAACTCGGTCCACTGTAATGTACTTACGAAATTTATCACCTGCAATGGTATCACTAGTTCTCTGAGTACTTTAACACCTCAGATATAATTTTTGTCTCCGTTATCTTTGTAAAATCTTCGATGTAAATTTTACAGTATTTCGCAGAAATCACTACCTCTACAATTTTTTAAGCTGACAGTTTTGTTAATAGCATATAATAATATTTGTTATTACTGTTTTAAACTGCATATTTGTGTGATTAATACATCATTCCAATACTTATTGTGTAATTGAAGTAATTTATGCAAACCAACGAATTACATATAAAAACGAGCCCCGTTTATATATATATATATATATATATCCACTTAATTATCAAAAATTTTAAAATAATTGGGTAGGTATCGGCTATTGCAAAACAGCCACATATAAAATTTTCGATTATATGACAAATAGGCAGAGATTTCACCATTTCATTACACCACAGCTTGGTGAATCCTGGTATATCTTGTTTCTCTCAATAATTCTTTTAGAAATTACTTAGACATATTTGCCTAACCTTAAAGGAAAAACTAACGCAAACGCATATAAAGTATCATGTGATGTAATGATGTGATTTGAAGACTAACAAACGGGTATTGAAGATAATCTGTGGTTTATTATATTCAATACGTTTGAAATTTCTTTCAATAAGAAGAAAAAATGTTATGACGTCGCCCCATTATGTGTCGGCAATAATGTTAGTGATAACGGCTGAGGGACAAAACATACGAGTAAAAATTACACGCAGTGAGACTGCGTCGGAGCTCGTTGAGTTCAACGCTGACTGCATTCACCATGTGTGAAAACCATGGCCAATCCAATCCACCCAAGTTGGTGAAAACCAATCCAAGGCTGCGTATACACACTCCTCGTGTAGAGTCAGGGGGTGAAGTCAGTCTCACTACAAGTGATATTTCCGTCTAGAAATAATTTTTGTAACATTATTCTGTTTGCTGAAACAAACTTATTACCTCATAAGAAAGTAATTATTGAAAAAGTTGTTTATTTTGATGAATGTTTTGTATGAAGGCATAAACTTTGGGATCTCCTTATGGTTATAAAAAGAATGAAATGCACATCATTTAATGTGAGTGTGGGTTTTACATTGTACATTCAGCTGGAACGTTTGCTACAATGATCGCCGACGTCATCAACATACCGTATTATCCTCATTTATTGTGATACTAGCAGTTACTTTATGTAATGTTTCACAAGCCGTTAAATTTTCCATTTCCCGTAATTTGGAGTTCGTTGGTGAGAATTTCTTATTCAGAATTTCGCAATGGCGGCGACGCAAACATTTTGTGACTACTTGGAAATCCAATTTCTAGAAAAATAAATATGAACGCCGACAATTGCATCTCGTCCTCTTTCTCGCTTCAAAACTTGTACGTTATCGAATATATTTTTGCTGCGGCAATCGACGTACCTATAAGATTGGAATGCAACACATAAAATATTTTGCTTCGATTTTCTCGGTAAGAGTGCGCAGAGTACGTTCTTATTTTCGCTTATTCGAGGTGTACTTTAAATTTCCGTAGTATTAAAACAAAAGTAATCGTTATTCATTTCCCACTCGTCGTTTTTACCCCTTTAATTTAATTTCATTCCGTACCCGTTTTCCTCGAGTCCGTTTGATAAATATGACTCGGAGAGGTATTAATAAAGGTAATATTTTCATTCGTGTGATCTTGAAAGAGAACTCAAACGAACGGTGCAAATTTAAATGCGACTCCAAAGCAAGGCTCGAGCATTCCTTTTTGAGCCTTATCCTCTTAATCAGCACTTTGTTAGGGCCTTCAGAATACGGATTTATGACTTCGAAATGGAATGCTTATCGATTTCGTTAAACTGATAAATAAAAAAGAGATCCGGCACGGGGAAATTGTTTTAAAGCCGTTTTATCCGGGCGATTTTTCAAATTTCCCCGTTGTCTTTGCTGTCGGCTCGTTACCCATTCAAGTAGCATCGAGTTAATACGCCGGTCTCGCCCCCGTTCCCAAATTGGTCTATTAGCCGGAAAAGTGGGAAACTTTGCAAATTGAAATACGTTATTTGTTTACTTTGGCTTAGCGCATCATCTTTGTATGTCGGGGAGACTTTCCATTTCGGAAATATTTTTGTACCTCCGTCCTCCTTCGGACGTTCCGTTTATAGCTCAGGGTTTACGCTTGATCATCACTTATGCTTTGAGAGATTTGTTATGTTCAGCGGAAAAGTTATCATATTAAACTTTGACACGTAAACGAGAAATTATTTACTGATTGATCTTACGAAGGTTTTGAGCTACAAGTTTCCCTTTCAAACGATTAGGTTTCAAAGCAGAAACAAACTGATGGAAACTATCTAGAGATAATAAATTATTTAAAAAAAAATGACTACACTTTGGATAGTTGGTGTCCTATCACGACAAGGGATATATTTTAATCATTCACTCTTTTAGTTCACCTATTTTTACATTAGATTTTCGAATATCGTAATTTCCCTCCTTTTAATAACAATAACTCGTTCAATCTTGTTATGTAATAATATGTCCATTATTTACTTTCACTATCAGTCAACTTTCTAGGTTATCCACCATACTCTCTTATAGTTGTTAAGTGAATCGCGGGCAAGTGGCGCAAAATGTTAAAATTGCAAATCTGTCTACTATTCTCTATTGATAATATCATTGTTGAACAGTTATTTCTGAATTTCAGCTGTAGTATTGGTAGCATTAGGCACTCGAGTTAATTGACGGCTGTGGGACTGATAAGAGACATTATTCATTACTATTGCACTGTTTTGAGGAATGTTTAGTAATAATCAGTTCTTGAACCAGTCTTCAAAAAGATCCGCATTGGTGTCTTTATGGTAGTATAAACTCGAATCATTTATATTCTTGGCGGATAGTAACAAGGCATTAGGTATCCAACCATTTTCGTTTCCCGCATGTAAAATTGTGATCCTTTTCTCTCTATATGATGGTGCCTTCTTGTGGTACCTGTCTGACGAATCCACCCATCCTTTTGATTTCGTATTGAGAGTATCATACCACGTCTGTATATACTGTTAACAGTGGAATTTTTTTTCAACAACGATGTTTCTTTTCGGGCACCTGAGTTTTGAAATCCTCTCTTTTGATAGAATTGTACACATTGTTTATTTTAGGTTTAGCACTGATGACAGATGTTGTCAGATAAAGCAGAGAAAATTTAAAGCAGTTTATTAAAATCATGATTTTATCCAGGTGACTTTTAATTAAAAAAGGCAACCAAAACTAAACAAAACAAATGGGAAGTTTAAATCAGAATAATCTGTTTTGTATAAACGTAAACGTTGTATAGACGTATAAATAATGAAAACTTTGAACGAGGATAGAGGATAAAACACAATACTAAAATGTTTTATTACAAATATTAATCCTAAATTAATTTTTTACAAAAAAAAAAGTATAAAAAGTTGCCGGTTTTTATTTATTTTGAATATTATTAAGTTTTCATCATCCATGCTTTTAGACTTCGAAAGGAAAATTAAATAATATTTCAACAATAAAAAAATAAAATAATAACGTAACTGCTCTCTAATGCACTGCACTGAATCAATTGTTTATACACGGTTCCACAATCCAACTACTTCTCAAAATACATTATAATCCGTAATACTTTTACACCAGACTTATAGAGCAAAAGTTACATTCGTAAATCCAAAAGAGCCATTTGTAGCACAAAGATTTTTAAAAAGACTTAATTTTTAATCGGGAACCTGTATTGCGCTCAGGTGATAAATCATACCGTTAGGTAAGGCCATTTAAACTCTTAAGGTTCTTCCAGTCCCAACTGGTTCAGTTGAAAAAAAGCAATAAAATTTAATAGTCATGTTAACAACATACAAAGGCCAGAAACCGCTTCCATAGGCGCGCCATATTTATAGAAATACAAAATATTGTTACTCACTTTGTTAACAAAATTTTATGATGAAATCCTCATTTGTTCCTGTAGCATTATTTGTATTGTGTATAATGTCTATATCATGGTAATTATTAATTTCGTCAACGCTAAAAGGTATCCAAAAAGCCTTTTTAAAATAATACTTCACTTAGCTTGCGCCAATGAATTCTAATGACGACTGAAAATGAACACGTTCTCGGCGTTCAAATTTAATGCCTGTAGTGGACCTGCTCTAATTCTCGATACTAATAGGCATTTCATATATAGGGATGTATTGTAGCGACTAACCAATACTTCTCCGCGCCAAATGTACGGGGCAAGGTTAAACAGTACATTACATGAATATTCTGCACTTGTATAGGGTAAAAACGTATTTTTTGTATGCGCTCAGTATAAAGTCGGTACTTTTTTTGTTTTTTAACTGGACCAACTCGTACTGGATTAAGTATACTCTGTTACTTGTAAACGCATTTTAATATATAATAAGAATTTACACAGCCTGGAAGAATTTGTGCACACGCAAAAATTTGATTGTTGTCGTTGTAGCGTTGTAGCCGCCAGCCTTAAGAAAAGGGTGAGACGAGGGTTATACCAGTTAGGCCAAGTTATATCGAACAATACTACTATATGATCGAATCGCTTTGAACCAAGTGCCGTCACTTTTCCTCAGTCCAATTGACCACAGCGGTCCATGAAAGTGACCATCCATACGCAGCACTTAATATTTTTGTACGGCAGTAGTATATTTTTATAGGTCATGCAACGTAAATAAATGCCAGTCCCGCAAGATAAAAAAAATTGTTGATTTTGAAAATATTTTTTATAGAATTATCGATCATTTCATGCAGTACTGCACATATTCTAAAAATTCATTAGCGTCTAGAATGAAGTTCAAACCCAATGTACAATTTTCTCGGTCCAAGTGTGAGAACTAGGGGTGCGATTCGAATGTTTTTTCTTATACAGGGTTGGTCATCTAATACAGTACGACCCTGAGACTAAAATATTTATTAGTATCTAGAATGAATATTAAACAAAGTGCCGTACAATTTGTTCGGTAGAAGGGTGAGAAATAGGGCGGACTCAATTTTCATATTCAGGGGTAGTCATCTGATGCAGCACGGCACTTATTCTAAAATATTTATTAGCGTCAAGAAAATTTGTAAAAACTAGTTCCGTACAAAAACTCTGGGTATCGAAATTATATAGAAATATTTTTCCTGTTACAGAACTGTTGCAGTCCTTGTTTTTCAATACATTTTTCACCCTTCACGCTGCACTCGACTTTTGAAGCAGCACGGCACTAATTCGCTCAGTCTAAAGTGCTGCGTATGAATGATCATTTCCTTAGGCCGTTGAGGTCAGTTGAACTGAGGAAAAGTGACGACACTCGCTTCCAAGTAATTCGATCATGTAGTAGTATTGTTTGATACATAACTTGGCCTAACTTAACCCGTTTTTTTAAGGTTGGGCTCCCGGGCTATTATGTAATCGATGATTTGGCTGCAAGCTTCGGTCACAGTATTTTAAGATTATAGCACTGTACACTTAATCCTATTGAACTAATATGGGGTCCACTAAAACTAAGTATTAGAATACATCGTACAGATCCCAAATTGTCGCATTCGATATTAGAGCCCATTACCAGGGTATGTTGACTTAATATTAGCTAATAATGGGAGAAATGCTGTAGCCCGTGCATTAAAAAACGAAACACAAAGTAAAGTGGCATGACGGCACGCAACGCGACAAAGATCCACTCGGTTAGATTTTCATGGTGTCTCTCATCCCACTCATTTCAGTGGATATTTGCTTTTTTCAGTATCGTCTTTAATTAAGTTGTGAAGATATTCAAATTTGTCCTACGTCATTCTAAATTATTAATGGATTCGATCCCCGTTCTCATCATTTTCTAAAATTCTCATCATAGTGTGAAATTCGTCTTTAACAGTTTGTGTCTTAACTCAAATGCTTCGTTCCAAAGACGGGATTTAGATTGCAGCCGCCACTTGTGCCATTTTCTTTTAAAATCATTTGAATTGTCCATCAGGGTGTTCTCCATTTGAAAATTAAGGAAAAATTACTTTTTTGAAGATGCGTTGTGAAACGTATCCTTGCACTTCTTGGCAAACATGTGGACAGTAGGCGTTTTAACGCGTCGCGTTGCATATCGTCGCGTCGCGTGTGATCCTATAAATATATGCTCCGGGTTAAACGATTTTTTCGGCATTCTGTACTTTTCTATTCAATATATACTTGTGTTATTTTAATGTGACGTCTTAATATTTTATTTAATTTGTTGCAAGTATTAATTTTTAAATCTTGAAAATCCAATATTATCCACAAATTGAAATACGTAAAGATGAGGACTGTAAAGAGTCATATGGAACGTAGAGTGAAATGAGTCACAGGCGGTTGTTATTCTACTTAAAGATGATGATTACAAAGCTCAAATATTTGGTGGAAATGAAGAATCTTCACCTGTGTCTGTAGTTCAAATTGGTTTAATTTTCATTTTAATCCTTACCATTAGAGACTGAAGCAACGCTGACTTCATTTTCAAACATTTTCAAAAAAAATACACATTCCTCGGCGACCTAATGTCTTTACTTACTATTTACCGTGTAGTATTTGATTACAATTGAACGATGATTTTAATGATGTACACTAGACATTCGAAAATTTTCCAAGAATTATTCCCTGAGCACATCCTTTATCCCACTGAAATACCTTATTGGGTTTAATGTAATTGTATTATTTTTGTGTATTCTGTCCCTTAAGGGAATCAAAGTGAGGCGGTGGTCAACCCCCCTCTATTTATAAAAAAAAACCGATTATATATCGGTAAAATACAAAATAAAAATTTCCGAAAAACTACTTTGCCCAATTAAAAAAAAAAATATAAGTGCCATAAAGAGAATTCAAGAGATTTTCACGGTCCTATTTAAAATTTAGGGGATAAATTCCACCCTTTTGGAGATTAAAGTGAAATAGTCAAAATGGCCGAAAATAACGAAACCACTGATTCATTCCCTCTTTAGTGATACATTCAGCAAATATTATTCGGTTCAAAAAAGACAAGATACATTTTTTATACATTCAAATTAATCCGATCCTTAAAAAAAATGGTTAATACAAAATATGTACTGAATTGTTCAAAAAACATACTTTCTATATTAAATAACCATTGATATTTATTTTCATGGGACCGATCTGTTTCTTGCTTATTAAATTTGATTATCGCTATTACTCCGAAGAAACGAATTTAATATTTAATTACGAAATAATCAAAAAATTAATCAAGCAGGCCTTTTCAATTTAATACGAAATTAGAAACCAATTTAGAGTCCAAACTGTTAGTAGAATATCTCTAGTCGAATCTACGATCTTGTCATTCACTTTCGCTTACATTCACTAAAATTAAATGTGTAAGCCTTAAGTTATTACCAATTTCGGCATCTAGTTTTGCACAATCGCCAAATAAACAATTATTGCTCTTTACTTGCATGGAACTGATCGGCTTATTGTTGATTAAATTTGATTGTAAGTTACATTTCGAAAAAATAAAAATACAAAAATGAACAAACAATAAAAGGAATAATTCAAGTATAGCATATCCCACTCCATTTAATTTGACAAGGAATTACACATCAATACACCGTTCAAAACGTTAATTGACTAATTCAAATAGAATTTACGTTGTACCACTCAGATGTACTTAAATCCTCCCAATATTGTGCAATAAAGTGCATTCAATATCATCAATTTCAGTATCTACTCTTACGAGAGCAATAAATCGATGAATAAATAATTGTCTAACAATTGGTCTTTTCTAGTCATCATCAGCGTCGTATCACCAGATGAACAGTAAAAAAACTGACTACATTATTGATCGACTGATTTACTGCAAAAAGAGGTTCAGAATCTAAAAGAAAAATCTGAATTGGTTTACGTTGTAGATCGAGTAAAATTTATTGCGCGGAGCCGAGATCTGAATATTTCTCACAACTAAAGAGCGGAGAAAATAATCTATTATTATTAGCAAAACCACGCTGACCATTGGACCACCTACTCTGAATATAGAACAGCGTTAAAATAAAAGTTAAAATCAACTGGCCGACCACAATCGGTGAAGTACTCCATTTCTAGCGCCTGGGCGTAACATTAGGGGTTTATTATTTCATTTACACTGCAATTATTTTAAATGTAAATATTTAGTTCAAATTCGGTTGGATATTATTATATTATTACAAATGGTTTTATTTGTTTTTTTTTATTATATTGTGGGTTGATGTTGTTGGCTTTTTGCTGTTAATATATTATTGATTAATATATTAGCGAGGATAGGCCATCATTAATTTTATGTTTAAAGAGTTCCAATATACACTCTCTTTTCTGAGTAACTAACTACAACTACTAACTATAACTCACTATAACTTTCTATCACTCTTGGCGTTAAACTAAATAAATGGACAGTGTTTCACGAGACTCTCAGATTGTAAATGGCAACTATCGGGATGGCACGCGACGACACAGATATTTCGAGCCGCATTAGTCCTAATCACTTATAGGAATTCCTCAAGCATATGGATACCTTTTTATCGGAATTAGGAGATTTTGTTCAATAGGTGTAAATTAAAACAGTTCAGAGAATTTGCCAAGTAAAAAATTCCTTATTACAGAAATTTATTTAATTTTGTTTATCTAAATCGTTGTAGTCAATTCCTTATCGTAAATAGCGCATCCTAAATGAGACACCTATGTGCTAAAAACCAAGTATTTGCACGCGATTAAAATGTCCGCTCTCTACTCATAACCCTTATTCCCTCGAGCCGGTCCACTCGGACTATTTTTAATATAAAGCGAAACACGTGGCGGACGTGTACCCCATAAACCGCCCGACAACGGTCTCAACCTGTGACTGTAGTTGTACTGTATATCTATGGTTGTACTTACGTATCTCGTTGAAAGCAAAAGGAAATTCCCCCGTGACAGAACAGTTGAGTTTCGACTTCAGGAAGGAAGTCCAACGGTTCCTGAAACGGTGCGGTCCACCCCGGTCGTTTTTGCATACCCTCGCTACACGTGAGTACACCGCCTGCAGACAAAGGATAAGAAGGGATTTAAACACGATAATTTTCATGTCTAAACCTTACAAATATATGAGTTATTAATACCGAAACAAAACTATGAACGTTAACAGGTATACTGAGAGTTTTTAAAGAAAAGTAGTAAAAAACAATTATAATTAAAGAATAGACGACTGAAAATTAGAAGTATACGAATAATAAAGGCTGTAAAGTGCCTAGAAAACCAAGTATAGTAAATCTAATACAAATTTAGATGTAACTTGAAATTTCATGTTCACCATGAAATTTTATGATGGTTTCACAAGAACGGTTGCATATTTCAACTTGAAATGTTTTTACATATTCACATACAATTTTAAATTTTGAAAATACCAAATGGAAATAATATAAAAATAATTCACCGGTGTAAAGTCAAGGAATTCACCATAAATTATAACCATTTGGTGGTAAAATGGGAATTCGCCAATAATTAGAAATGTTAAACTATACTAAACGCCAAAGTTGCGCTCACATCATCATTCTATCACAGGTCGATTTAGTGTGTTGCCAGATTTTCGGCAACGTATCTGTATCGTATTGTACGTATATTATACAGACATTAAACACTTTTCTTAGAATAAAAAAAATGTGTCATCAAATAATCAAATGTAAATAAGTATATGTCTAAAAAAATTTTTTTTTGTAGTAAAATGATGTATACGTATTAGCTTGTTTCATTGAATTAAAACAACCGTCCATCTAAAATTTTCTGAGAAATTTTGATCAACAAGTAAGTAATGGCAACGTGTAAACTTTATAGCTACCGTGCTACGTTGTCGGATTTAATCGAACATTATATCGACCGTGTGAAGGCTTTTTAAGGTTATGTTTACGTTTTGTGATTACATTTATACGCTTTGTTTACACTTGTTCTGAAACGATTTTTGATATCAGAGATTCTAATATTTAATTCAGCTGCATCAGAAACTGGGAATAAAAACTGTTTTTTTTTTCAAAACAAAACTAAATAGTCTACAAGCAAAGCAGTATTTTGGTTTTGCGGTTACCAAAATGCACAAACAAATGAATAAATGTAAGGAACTCATGGTGTCCTTAATTCAATATTTTGAGCAAGAAACGGATAATAATGGGCCTTGTTGCCCTTAAATGCTGTTCGAGAGGTAATATATTTTTAAAAATAAATATATAATAATAATACTGTATGAATATTTAATATTATTGTAGCATGTAGCTGCTGCTTTAAACGTCAATTTATGAATGGTAAACAAAATTTCTCAAGCCGAGAAAATGGGTGAAAAGCTGGAGTTGCCAAGGAAAAAGCGTAGCTGTTCCAAACATATTAAAAACACGATAACATTAGATACAAGTTCTGTCCGTGATGTTATTTATATGATGTATGAAAGAAGTAAGTAATATTAGTTTTGTGCCTCACAATTTGCTATTTCTCAATAATTCCTTTGGTAATAACAATTATACATTTGTTAATTTTAGAACAACATGTAACCATTCAATCCGTGCAGTCTCAACTAGCAGACAGGAAACTGTTCAATGGCACTGCCAGTTCTATGAGGAGATTGCTCAAAGAACTTGGATTTAGATGGATGGAGGATAATCCACAACGTGGACTCATGGAACTAACAAATGTTGCTGCGAAAAGGGTACAATTCTTGAGGTCTTATAAACAAGCCAAGGATGATGCTTTATATCAGTATCAGTTTGTGTTCCTCGATGAGACCCGGATATTTCAAAATGGAACCATCGGTCGATCTTGCAAAATGAAAACTGTAGGAGTGTTAAAACTATTAAATCAGATGGCAAAAGGTTTGTACTATAATTATACAAACACACAATACAAACAAAAGAACTTTTTAGAAAAATAGAAAACTAACTCAAAGTCAACACCCAACTATATTAAAAATAAACAAACAGACAGTGACCACTTTCGACTATTTAGCAGTCATCTTCTGGTCTCATATATTTAAAAAAGATTATAGAATAGTACCTCTCATTAATGTCATACATGAAAATTAATGAGCGGTGCTACTTTATAATCTGTCTTTTTATATAATTGACCAGAAGTTGACTGCTATATAGTCGAACCGGTCTGTTTGTTTATTTTTAATACCGTTGGGTGTTGACTATGAGTAGTTTTCTATTTTTCTATATTCCAAGATCCAATTTCGAGATAAATGACCATTTGATTTCATTAAGAACTTTTTAGATACATTATAGTACATGCAGGAAATGAACAAGGATTTATTGAGGGCTCTGAAAGAATATTTTCTTCAAAAACAAAACTGAGTGATTATCATGGAGAAATAAATCAGGAAATTTTTTTAAAATGGTTTGAACATGAGCTGTTACAAAAATTAGAAAATCCATCTATGATTATACTGGATAATGCAACTTATCACAGCATGTTATTAACAAAATTCCTACCAATGCATGGAGTAAAGGCAGTATTCAGGAATGGCTGACAAACCAACATA
Source organism: Cryptocephalus primarius (assembly GCA_963576515.1). Classification (NCBI taxonomy): domain Eukaryota; kingdom Metazoa; phylum Arthropoda; class Insecta; order Coleoptera; family Chrysomelidae; genus Cryptocephalus; species Cryptocephalus primarius. The sequence goes on along the minus strand of OY754938.1, from coordinate 2,853,988 downwards.
TCCCTTTTTCAAGGATAATGTTTAAAACCCAACTTTTGCAATTTTTACATTGTAGCTTTTAAAATATATTACCATGGTTTAGTTTTATAAACTTAATACAAAGTTTTTCGTTGTTTTATTTATTCTTCTTATAATAAAGTGATTTTTCAGTTAAAAACTAGTACAACACATTTTTAATTACTGTTACTTATGCAACCAGCAATTCAATAATTGTTTAAGTGTGGAGAAAAATTCGAGATTCCTGAAAATCTGGCAACGCTCTAAATAGACATGTGATAAAATGGTGATGATGTGAGCGCAACTTTGTTTGGCGTTTAGTATATATATGTTTTTTTAACTATGGGTTTTCCTCACTTGGCACGACCAAAATCGTTATCTACGGCCTTTATACTGTGTTTCCAGAAAATTTCGCGAAAATCCGGGAGTTGTGTTATATAACACCGTGTACAGGAAAGTACTAATCTAAACAGCTTATTTTTTTTATCAAATTATTTATGAGTTTGTTTTTCTATTCATTATTTATTAGTTGTTTTTTTTTTACTTCCCACGATCTCAATATTCATAATTCATTTAACACTAAGTTATCTTCCAAATTTATTATGTCTTCCAACTAATTAATCTATTTGAGAGAATATATTATTCTGATAGTCTATCAGTAAAAAATTGAATAATGGTTGTTGTATCTCAGGGCGACTTTCGACCCTTTTTAAATAGAACCCAAAACTTTCCGCCTAAAAACGGATAAATAAGATTTCTAATAAAAGAGAGTAAGAACTCGCTATCAAGAGATTACCATTTTAAACTTCCAACCACAAACAGTCGTGACACGCACACACGTCAGATGTATGCATCGTCTTATTACCAAAATTTTTAGATCAATAAAATAAGTGTACTAGCAGACTAGGTATTTTCTTGGAAACAATTCCCGAAGAGAATCACAACGGTCGAATTCCTTACAGGTAACTGATTTCTACCGATAATTGAAATTAGAGAATGAAACCTTTTTCTATAACGGTTTTTAATTTTTTTAATTTTGGCTGATCGAAAGTGGGTACAACTTAATTTCGTTACATAATTCCAAGAAACGGGTATTATTACTAAAATCTGGTACGTAAATATGTACTTTTCATGGCTCATTAATTTCTAGTGTTAAAAGGTAGGTATATACCCAAATGATTTCCCCTGATAAATGTTTTGCTGCTGTAATGTATTGCAAAGTTTTCCAATGTCTGATGTGTTGTCATTATTTGGTTGGTTCATATTATTACTTAACTGTTAATGGCGTTAAAACAAAACAAACAATGAAATATAAATATTATTAGTGTAATATTTTGATAGATGCAAATATATTTGTTAAACGTTATTAAGGGCTTAGTTAAGGTTAAATTTTGTTGCAAAAACAATATGACAATTTAATAAAGATCCTGATGGGTCATAACCTCTTGCGGGTTTAAACAAAAACCTAAACGTCATAAGTTGCATAAATCAATTCTAAATTGATATAGAGCAGTTAGCGAAATGTTACTAATTTGCTGTAAATATAGTTTTTATTTGAATATCTATTGTGGTTGTATTTTGCTGCTAGCGATTATTGTAATCAAAACTTACTATTTCGTTAATAATATTTGGGTAGCTTCTTTACATCATTTTTCCCCTAAATATAAAATATGCAAAACGGATATTGACACTACGTTCATTCCCTTTGATAAACTATGAAATCTACGTTTCCAAGCGCCGAGCAGTCTTTCCACTGTATTTCTTGTATAAGTCCGGTTGTATCTACCTCCGTTCTTCTTTCGAGGAGCCGCTGGTAATTTTATGTATGTTTAGCAAGCATATTTTCTATCAGTAACTATGCAGTATACATCAGTAACTTCAAAAGGTCTCCTAGACCAATATTCGATTAGTTTTTGAAATTGGTTGATTTCAATTATTCAGAGTGTCGCTAACCTCAGTATAAAATCCATGAGTCTCCCAAATGTTTCATTATTATGTATTAATTATACCTCTAACCTTTCTTTTAAAATAGACGAACTCTCTTAATAGATTTTCACGAGGCCTTATATTACGCTACCGTAGTAATATACCTTCATCACTATTGGAACTATACTGGGATTCACGGAGCTGTGGAGTAATAAAATGGCGGGTTCTCTGCCAATTTGCCAAAGGGTCATAAATTTTACATATGGGTGCGTTGTAGACGAGGACGATTGATCATTTTAAATTTTTTGATGACGTATTATATGTGTTTATTTTTCCCGAAAGTAAATGCTATATACTAAGAACCCATTAAAATAAAGTCATTAAAGTGAAACTTCTTGCAAAGAAAGATGTAAAAAATGCGAATAGAAGCATCCGATGATTTGCTGTTGGTAATAAAAGTGTCTTGTGTGATGCAGATGACTGTGAGCGATGCAGTGACTGATTTGAGACTCGTGTAGCTAGGTGCAAACCGTTTCTGTTGATAAGTATTTCAATTATACAATAATATAGGTATTGCTATTTAATAATTAAGTAATTTAGTAAATCTTATCCAAAACTGTTGTATGTGCTAGAATATAATAGTAAAGTTGTATTTATACAATTTGTAGTGTAAGTTGACATTAAGTGAGGTATATTTCATCTTCTGAGAGAGTCAAATGAAAGTAGTAGTAGAGAATCTGCCTCGTAGAAGCCAGTGGAAGTAATCTTTATTTATCTGTTGTAAATAGTGTTGTTAAACCGGTTAATGTGTATATGTGTACATCTAGATCCGCAAGATGTATAATGGACCAGAAAATGTCATCACTTAAACAAAAGTCTTAAAAGTCTATCTACTTTCACGTCCATAAGCATCTATAATAGAGACATAGGCTGCATTTAAAATTAACACTGATCCCTATACATATTTCCATACGCATGTGCAGAGACGATACGTGGGTTCTGATGTGTTACGTGAGGTTCAAACCAGGACATCTATTCTTTGTTCTATTCCCAACCAGAAGTCCTCGTTCTACGCGTAGTGAAACCATAAGCAAACTTTTTTGTTTCAATTTATGAGATTCAGTGGTGAAAATTCTAACTTTCTTGTAGCTAACTAAACAAAATACAAACCATAAGCTGAATACTAAAAATGTCTTTTTTAAATAAAATATTTGTACCCGATACGGGATTATTTACTACAATGGGGTTTGGCAGTGTTAGGGTTCTAGCCAGTCTAGTTATATCTTCCAATAGAAAACTTAATGGAAAACATGCATCATCATGCATAATTACTAAATCATTTAAATAGATATCTTCTTTATTACTTAGCTTTAGAATTGCATCTATTTGTAACTGAAAACAAAACTGTAAAAAAACTACTTTTTATCAAAAACACGAATATTTTTTAGGCTAAGCCATAACTATAAGGCAAGCAACATAAATTTGTCAGTTGCATAAATTCATGTATAAAGTTATGTTACAGTGTGCCAATTTATGATGTTTTATGTCTCCATCATGCTCTTCAAATAAACGCAACGCTCGACACAACAAATACCACAGCAGAAAAAAAGGAGACGATTTCATCTAGATACTTTGATCAGATGTTTTGACTATTTCTTAGGTCGGGTGGTTCTGGCATATTACACCGAAATAAAACCAAACCCAAAATAATCGGACGTCTGCCACTGGCAATAGGTCAACAAAATACGTATATATTGGGAACATTTGGCGGCGTCGTCATTTAGTAATGGAGGCATTCCATTTTTCTATAACTGTTAATCCTAATGTACAAGATAATAGATCGGGAAATTTTATTCGCTCTATTTCAGAACGATTATTATTAGCTGCTTATGTCTAAATGTTTCTTAGTGATTTTTTAAGATAGCTGTTATAGTAAAACGTACTAATTATCGTTAAAAATATACGAGATATCATAAATAATTTGCTTAAATATAAAAATTTCAACGCCCTGTATCTCACGAACTATAACATTTACTAGATTTTTTTTATTTATTAATAATCCCACACGCACTTGAATTTGCGGATATTTATTTAGTGACGCTCTGTATATAGAAGTCCTCTTTCTTAGGCCTCTTTTTCTAAATAAAATTTATGTTGCGTATTGTTTCCACATAATATCATCAGATATGGTTGTAGCATACTGGAATTTATACGATACCCGAGTTGGGCCTGTTGAAAGCAAATTAATCCGCCTTATTGGATACCGAAAAACCTCAACAGGAATATGCAAATCGCAGTTTATGGCTAGTTTCGATGCTCTGTTGATCCTACAGTGCCATCGTGAGTTTATTACATATAAAATGAACTGAATTGAAAATAGTGCCCGATGCATGTTGTAAAATGATTTACAGGATAAGGTAAACGATGAACTTCCTAATAAAACGAAGTGTTACGCAAAGAAAAAATATGGGAATGAGACCAAAACGCGAACGAAAATGGGAGCGCGGATCGATCCCCTCGTCGTCGCCGTCGCGGCGTTACAAATGAACGCATTTAAATTTTATTTTTCTCCCTCTTTTCCGGTTGAGATTTATGTGACTATTTGTAACTGCAGATAACCTTACCTTGCCGCAATTGATGTATTCGACGGCAGTCTCCCTGAAGAAGAAGTAAACGAAGTCCCCTTGGGTCATGGATCCGACGAAATCGGGAGCTGAAAGTGAACATATTAATCAAGTTCGTTGTTCGTTCGTTCGTTCTTTATGTTCGAAATTTTTTCGGAAGGATGATTGGGGGAGTGGGAGGAGGAGGATTGGAAATATTTTTCGATGCGGACGGTTCTTCGTATCTGGGCGATGTTTAAAAATCAATATTTAATATCTGCCGGGGTTAAATATCAGGTCCCTGGTGGTGTCCAAAGTTTCTGAACGTGAATTGAATACGGTTGCGCTTGTGAAACGTGACACATTCTTTATTCGTCAATATAACGTAAAAATGTGACAAAATAATTAAACAGAAAAATGAAATATTTAATCTATCTGATTTATGTCCTGATGTGGACTATAATCGTTGTGGATTAGGATATGAATTCTAACCATTGATTTAGTGTAGTGTGTAGTTTCTAAGAAGAAGCTAGAGTTACATTCCTGACACCGCTTGGTGAAATTAGTCCCTCTTTGATAGCTTTGTGAGGAAGTGAATTTCTACGCCCTTTGTAAACCTTTGGAACTTAGCTGCCCATTACCCATTATTGAAGAGTTGAACAAACCAGACAAACTGTAATATTTTATAACACAAAATCTACTATTTTGTCATAGGATAATATTGGTGATACAAATAAGTTTCTACCGTTTTTTTAAAAAGTTATCAATTGATTATAAAAAAAATGTACGTTAAATTTTATTTAAAATATTGTCCGTCATTAGCTACTACATTTTGCCATCATTCTGGAAGCATTCGGATGCCACGTCGAAAATACTCGTCATCTTTTGAGACTACCCATGAATCGACCCAATTTTTGGCTTCTTCGTAAGAAGTAATGTGTTGCTTTTCCAGAGCGTGAGCCATCGATCGGAACAGGTGCTAGTCCGAAGGAGCAATGTCTGGTGAATACGGCGGGTGGAGTAAGACATCCCATTGTAAACCTTCCAAAGTATCCTTGACGACTTTTGCAACATATGGCCTAGAGTTGTCTTACTGAACAATCACTTTGTCATGTCTTTTGGTATATTCAGGGCGTTTAAGCTTCAATTCTGCGCTCAATTGCAACAGTTGCTGTTGATAACGTTCTTCAGTGATAGTTTCCCTAGGCTGGAGTAGTTCGTAATAGATTACTTCGAGCTGATCCCACCAAATGCACAACAATAACTTCTTGCCATAAACATTCGGTTTCGCCGTTGAAGTTGGTACATGGCCGGACTTACCCCACTATTTCCTACGCTTTGGGTTGTCCACTTTTCATCTCCTGTCACTATTCGTAGCAAAAAACTCTTTCGACATTTTCTTTGGAGAAGTTGTTCGCACGTGAAAAGACGGCGCTCGACGTCTCTGGGTTTCAATTCATGCGGAACTCAATTTCTTTGTTTTTGTACCCTACCAATGATCTTCAGACGATGCGAAATCGCTTGCTGAGTCACGCCCAAGCTTTCTGCGAGCTGCTCTTCAGTTTAGCATGAGTCTTTGTCCAATAATGCCTCTAACTCAGCGTCTTCAAACTTGACTGGTCTTCCTTCGCGTTCTTTATCTTCCACGTTAAACTTGCCGTTTTTAAACTTTTGAAACCATTCACGACAAGTTCTTTCACTTAAAGCAGCATCACCGTATACTTCTACAATAGAACGATGCGCCTCAGCAGCAGATTTCTCTAAATGAAATAAATAAATCAAAACTTCCCGCAAATGACGCTTATTTGGTACATTTTCGAACAAAAAAAATGTATACCAATATAAAGATAATAGTATTTTAAGGTTACGTTGTTGTCCCTGAATGGAGGTAGCAGATATTTCTGCCTTGAAAATATATATCATTCAGACGCATCTTTTTTTTTAAGCGACATAGTGTACAGTGATCTTATGGAAAAATCATAATGCTCCAATATGGCAACCCAGTTAGATTGCCAAAGAGGCGCTCTCACAGTCTATACGAATTAAATGAAACGAAATCCAAGGCCTTTGGCATTTTTTAATCATAGATATCTCAGACAAACTAGTATCCATCTTCAGTCATTCCTGTAGAGGAAAGCAGCCAATAGAGACAAGACAAATCCGAAAAAAACATTACACTTAACTAATGTTAAACTTAAAATCGCGTCCAATAGTCACGTCAACCGACTCCAAGCACAGGAGTCCATAGCGCTGCGCAGTGGACGCCCTCTGGTACGTGAGTAACCGACGCATCCTGCAGGACCTCGAACACCAGCCCCTTAAGGAACGGATGAGAGAGCGAGCAGAGAAGTTCTTCTTTAAGGCGGAGGATCATCCAAATCCGCTTGTACGACAGGCGGTGGATTACGACCCCCGCTTCAGGGAACGATACCGGCGCCCCAGGACCCAGATCGTAGTCGAGGACGACTAGGATTGAATATCACCGACTATGACACCACCGACTCCGACGCCATCGATGTGATCGATAAGGTTCCTCTAAGGAACCCTAAGCAGCCCTAGGCCCTCCAAGGACCGCCACGCCCCGCTCGAGGCTGAGTAGGAGCCCCGACAGGAGCCCCTTTAAGGAGCCACCAGCGGAGCCTGCCCAGGACCACCCCGAGAAGGAGCCCCCCGACGCCGACCACCCAGGACCGTCAAACGGATCTCGAGGCAGCCCAGCTGCCGGTACCAGCCCCCCCACGCCCCGGCGGCCCCGAAGTCTCTCCATGACGGAACGGGCCAACCCACATGGCTGAGTCGTGGTTTTCTGCGGTTTCCCGCGACCGTAACCAGAATTGGCAGCCACCTCCCGAGGGATTCAGAGGGCTGCAGCCTTCCCCCTCACAAACTCCCGTACATATAATGTACCACTATCATGTTAACTTTTGCATATTGTATAACTTAGTTAGGACGATGCCATAGGCTTATTTTTGTATATACGTAGCGTTAGTTGTAATATAAAGATTTTAAAAGTCAAAGTCTATCCGCACTCCTACGTCCCGTCTTATTGCACTTTGCTTATTTCTCCGCTTTGCCGATACCAATAATGGCGACAAAAAATGCATACTAATAATTAATTTGTCAGCCCTGTATATTTATTAACTCCGTGAGTTTAGTAGAGAAAAATGTGTCATAATTTCACCTTTAGGAGTATTAGTTGTTGCTGTTATTTTATTCAAAATTGGCAGATATTGCCAAGAAAAATCATAATCAGAGATAAATATTGGATATTCACTAGTCATTGCTTATTAACAGGTTTCGAAGTCATAAAAAATGTATGAAAGGCAATGTCAACGTTAGGATTTCAACTTTATAGGTGTTAGATGGGCTCAACGTCTTTAAATCGGCAATTATTTGTTGATTGTAAACTAAATAATTTAAAATTAATTTGACCAAAATTTTACAAACACGCAGACAATTTTAAGAATTGAGGAAAATATGGAAATCTGCAAATAGTAATTATGCATATCCTGTAATCAAATATTAAAGAGTTAAAAAAATCTGTCGTTGCACATACAATTTGTCACTTGTTACTATTGATGAAATCAAAATGGAATACTAAACGAACCTCTACGTTACTTGTGGAGGTCCAAAAATACTTCAACGTGTCATGGTTTAGAAGGAGAATTAAAAAAAGCGCACTGTCCCAACTGATTTGGCGCGTCCTTTTTCAAAGAAGTAGTTATTTATGTTTTTGAATCGTGTTGGTGGCGGTGATTTTCCTCTCTTATATATTTGTTTAGTTCTGAATTTAAACTTGTTATGACATTTAAACCCCTTTTTTACATTTGTAACTGAGAAGTTTGTTCTTATCGTTGAAATACAAAACGGGACAGTAAAGTCTTGTGAAAGGATAAATTAGGAATGAACACATTATAAATTTAACTCAAAATATTTGTTTGGTGCACTAACGACAAGATTAATTAGGACGTGGCAGCTCTTCCACCACATGCCTCACATTAATTAAATTGCATTTATACGGGCCCTGAGCGGGCGCAGTAAAATGTCCGTTAATCTTCAGCGTATAAAAAAGTATAAATCCGACTTGCTTTACTGTGTCGACAAATTAAAATAAGTCAGTAGTGTATATAATCCGGTTGGCTGCGCCATAACTTTGTCGTTGGAATTGTCGATTAAATGATAAAAACTTCTTTCACGACTTATTTGTCGAGAAATCTGCACGCTCGCTGTAGCCGTGCCGCCTTTCGAATTGCTCCTAAAACTTCCAAACTAACACTAAAAATCGCATATTTTCCAGCTATCTCCACGCGACACATCCTGCCGTTAAATATTTCCAGTCGTCGACGAGATCGCAAACGGTGGAGGATGAAGAGAAGTGGTAGGAGGAGGAGAAGAAGGCCTTCGAAAAAAGGAAAAAACTTACCATTCAGACTCATCGAGTCGTATTGTTCAGTCTGCAGCGGTTCCCTATAAATAATGGGGTCCATTCCGCTGAAATCAGCCACCGTACCCGTGTACAAATCGCCATCTGAAACAAAGAATTGGTTTCTTTTGTTAGAAAGAAAGAAGAGAACCTTTCAGGAAAGCGGTGAACAATAAAAGACCTTCTTACGTATGAATACCATGAATCCGAATTATATTTCGGGGGCAATTAGTATCCGGCCCGTTGGAAGAGCGCGACGAAAACGTCGAATAATCCCGATACCGGGAGAGGCAAACTCAATTTATGCGAACTTGTACCTATACGAAACACCATCAATCACCGTTCCATATATAACGTCGAGAAATATATATCTATACATACTCTACACCCCTTACACTAAATCAAAACAAGCCATTCGAAACAAATTGATTTCGTAATATAGGTGAGGGTATAAATTGTTGAAGGTGCGAGGCTAACGAGCGTTGCGGTGATGTCGCACGGGATTAAAATGTTTCCAACAGGAAAATCTCATAACAGTTCGTCAACATCATCATAACTATTATCATCGTCGGCAATAATTTCTTTCTATATCCCGCTAAATGTATGCGAAAAGTATAGACGTTTGAAAGATTGTAATTCTTTTTGGTACGACTCCATCGAACAATTATGTATGCAATGAGAGAGAGAGAGAGAGAGAGAGCGAGAGTTAAACCTTTATTCAATCGTACGATTAAAAAAAGTACATGGCATATTATTTTATATAATTATGTATCACGTCTAAAAAACACTTGGTGATTATATTTACTTATAATGTATATATCACAATATTAGGTCTTTTATTCTATGAATTGCTAATAGTTTGTTCAAATATGCTAGTTCTTAATACTGTAGAGGTCTCTATCAGTATAAGAATCTATCAGTATCTCAACCAGTATAAATGTACAAAATAAAAATAAAATATACATTACATTAAAAATAAAGTAACAGGATAAGAAAACGGCACAAAGAGTACAGTACATTTATAACAAGGAGGGAGTGCAGCACAGCGATTCAACAATAGTAAAAGAGGAGTTAAGAATCTGTTGCAAATAGATGACTGTATAAAACGGTTTTAAATCGACTCAGGGAGGGAATATTACGAACGTGTGGAACGAGAGTTCCAGAAGTGAAGCACACAGAACTTGGAAGGACCAACGGGCAGTCTTCGTGCAAAAGAGAGAGAAAGAGAGAAATTGATTGATTGACTGATTGATTGATATACCTTTATTTCTTACAGAAATAATACATGATAGCTTAAATACATACTCGTACGATATTTCGCACAAAAATACATAAGATGACTTGAATATTAATTATCTATCAAACATTTACACTTTACACAAGTCCAACTAGAAGCATAACAGTCAAAAATGAAAAGATAAAATTTACATTACATAATAGCTCATGTAAAATGGTTAAATAAGTGGTTAAATAAGACAATCCAGAACAAAACATAGGATATGAGGTTGTTGGGGTTCTCTATCAAAAACGTATTTGAAAAGGCCAATTCTGAACCGTCATAAGGAAGGAATATCGCGTATTCTGGTAGATAGTGGACTCCAGAAGTTTGCACCTTGTATCTTGAGAGATTTTTTGCCAGTCTCTGACGAAGCAAACGGGATTTTGAGATCAGGAGTTAAAAAATAATTACAACGAAATACATTCACCGCAAAAGCAGCCTAGTTCTCGCCTGGCCGGTGTGACACGATCGTCCTTCTTGAGGTCCGTCACATATCTGATACATTTATTTTGTAGTCTCTGTAGTTTGAGTTCCTGTTCAAAATAGGTATTTATACATACGACAGGGTAATAATCACGATAAGATAGAGCTAAAGCTCGCACTAGCTGATTGCGTATCTGAAAAGATGCAAAGTGACGAAAGAATTGTAGAATGTACTCTGCGCGGTTCACTCGCTTTGCCATTGCAACGACTTGGGGCTTCCAAGTAAGCTTTGAGTCTAATATGACCCCCAGATGTTCAACTGTTGAACATATGGGATGTGAGTACCGTCAACCACAATGCGAAAATCACGAGGATCTGACTTACGTGCTCGCTGGAACCACATGGTTCCAGCCTTGGAACCCAGAAACCCAGAACCAGCCAGAAAACCCAGCCTTGGTTTTCGATGCATTAAGCATAAGAGCTGCAGTCTCAGCCCACTCAGAAACCCTGTCGGCTACCCCGATAGAGCGGCAACCCCATATTGAAGTTGATTACGGCTCACTCGTAAATATATTTGTAAATGGTCTTTATCGTCATCTCCTTCGACTTTTAGAAAGCACTGTAGGTCATTAATGTATAGAGAAAATGGGAGACGCTCAAGGACCGAGCCCTGCCGAACACCTAGACTAGTATCCTAGCTTAGTAGCCAATCCGACTCGATTTCTGTTTTTGATATAACCTTTCATCTCCCCACATTGATATAGGATGATATCTGGCAGATGATCTCAGAACACACTATCTGGATCTGAATATCAGTGGTAGACGCTGACGTGAAATGGGAATTAAGCTCGTCCGGCTTTATACTATGTAGTTCCTCGTGTGTTTGAGGCAGCAGACCAAACTGTCGCAATTCACGCCAGACACTATCTGTATTGGTATTGAGTGCGTGCGAAATCTTGGTTTGCATAAATATATTGCAGGCCCCCTCAGAACTTCCATTAATTTCGTCACATAAACGAGTGTATCGTGATACCTGTCAACCTTAGTCCGTTGATATCGTGTAAAAGCTGGGTCATGTTTACGACGCAAGCTAATCGAACCAGGATTCATCCAAGGGTCGTTTCCTTTTTTGGGTCTGATAACCTTGAGTGGTGGTAGACTATCGGTAACCAGTGCAATATTGGTGGTGAGGCAGTTCAAAGCGGTGTGCAGGAAAAATTCAATGTTACTAAAGTGAGACTAACCAAAGTACCAAATCTCTGGACAAATGCTTTTGTAGTCCCGATAGGTGAAAGGTGCCAAAGAGGGCTCAAGTACAAATAGCTTAAAAGTGGTGATTATGATGCCGTGTCTATTTCGTGCGTAGGGGGCAGGAAATTTGTTTAATGCAGTGTCTTGTTTAATGCAGTATTTAATGAAGTGTAGTTTAATGCAGTGTCGTTTTGGTCAACTAATATGACATCTATATGTAATCAGATATTGTGGTGGTCGTGCGGGTCTGGTGAATTGCCCCTGCTGTATAATGTTCAATGAATGTCTCTCTACTTGTTTCTCTACTAGGTATAGCAGAATCTCACTCTCAACACCATGCCGAACACGGAATGAACAAAAACGAACTTAAATGTAACGATTTTATTTTTAGAAAGCGCGAGTAACAGATGATAGGTTTCGGATGATTAACTGACACCTACTGACTGTTTTGTTCAAAACAACAACAATGGCGGGCGGTATAGTAACCGCCCCGGTACTCGCAAGGTAACTCATGATCGTGCTCGTTACATTACTCCGCAAATTGGAACGAGCACACACGGAATGAATGAACACGGACTTCAACGTAATGATTTTATTTTTAGAAAGCGCGATTGAGAGATGATTGGATTCTGATGACAATATAATTAATACAAGGTGCGCAATGATGTATATGTGCCAAAACTGACTGAGACTCTTTCAAAAATTGAACATTCCTTACATGGAACTGGCGAAAATGTCATAATATGATCATACGTCAATTTTTTCTCACCGTAATAACGACGAGGACTAAATTGAATTTCGAATATGTTCGTCATGGCGAAGATAATACGTTAATATATCGAAATGAAATAATATAATATACCCATCAACCACCCAGCATGAGGCTAATGGAACGTGGGTATGATTTTTGAGAATTTGCATCTAAAATAAACTTTTATTAGTCTTCCGATTTAAAAAACAACGTATAATAAGGTAGAAACAATTAGGGAAATTTGTTCAGTTATATTAAAAACACGCCACAAGCTATGGGTATTTAAGTAAATGAACTTCTCACTTATCCCTCGTCGTTGAATGAAACTTCCTCAATTAAATATGTTGAACCCACAATTCACGGATATTTCGTTCTAATATGCAACAACCTACTCATAAAGTGATTTCAAAATTCACTTGAGTAATTCATCTTTGTTAAAATTCTGTACGATAAAACCGAATAGATCCTGTGTTTATCTTATTTTATTTTCTAATTATGTAACTCACACGTGGCTTCCTGTTCCCATCTCGTTATTCTCGTCACTTCTTGTCTGGATCCTTTGAAGTCCTCTTCAGTAAAGACGTGACACCTCTGACGACGACGATCCGTTAACTGAATTAATGCCGGTGGCTTGGTGTCGTCTTGGAATTTTCCCATTATAAACCGAGATGCCATGATTAAATCGAGAAATAATTAGTATGGCACGTGAGGCTGTGACTAGGTACGTTCGCGTTTAATTTTCATAAATTTTTGGCAGAGCGGACGTGACGTTGTTAGAAGCTCGGGCATAATGAAAAATGGAGTGAATCTCGAAAACAATAATTCTGTAACTTCATTGGTTTCGTATGTTCTCAAAAATCGCCCTTAGGTGTAAATACATTGCAAAGATTTACGTATTTCCTGCATTCACGCTCTTCGCTTCTTTCCGTGGTAATGTCAGCCCCAAACAATGACACCATTTAAAAGAATGGAATCCCTTAGGTCAGTACCTAGAAAAACTAAATAAGGATCTCCGCAACCATACAGCAGGATTAGAAGTTCATCAGACGTCGGGCGCGTAACATCCTTATAATCGATTCATTTATATTGTATTATAATTCATCTAAAATATTGTAATTAAACTTTTAAAACTTTTTAAAAAGGTTTGTTATACCTTCAAAGACATAACTCGTAATTTTTCCACAAGCCATTCATATCGCTTAAATTATGTCTATTTAACCTGTGGCACTGCACACATGATGCATATCACCATGCTCTGTTAGTTTTCAAAGTTCTTCGTTTGTGTTGTTTCAGCCGACTTTCATTTTATAGGCAGTCTTGTAGTTTAGACTTTTATTCAGTGAAGATGCAAGGGTGGTTACATGTTAAAAAGCTGAAACGGCAATACGCTTGACACGCAAGATGATTAAAGACTAATTTTTGATTGAAAAATAATCACGAAATTGCCCTACAGATCTAGAAGAAATGAGTAGGTGTAGTTAGATGTTGTATTTTTTTTTTCAGCCGACTTTCATTTTATAGGCAGTCTTGTAGTTTAGACTTTTATTCAGTGAAGATGCAAGGGTGGTCACATGTTAAAAAGCTGAAACGGCAATACGCTTGACACGCAAGATGATTAAAGGCTAATTTTTGATTGAAAAATAATCACGAAATTGCCCTACAGATCTAGAAGAAATGAGTAGGTGTAGTTAGATGTTGTATTTTTTTTCAAGAACACCAAGCTTGCACTTTCGTTAAACTTTAGTTTTATGTGAGTGTCGATGTCCAATACCAACATATAAATATTATACTCGCACTGTAGTTTCTTGAGTTTTTCCGTCATCGTTTCCTTTCCTTCTTAAAGAAAATAACGCCCCAGAAGGCGGTGCACCTTTTCTTTATCGAACCGTAGATATCGGGAATTCCACACGATCGTTTAGTTTCCAAACAGATAAGGAAAAATAAAAGGTCGACAGCCGCGCTATTGTACTGGAAAAATATCTCTTTGCTCGAAAGACAAAAGAGAGATTACGGTGGAGAGCAAGTGGGTCGGAAAGAATTCTATAAACATGCTGGGTTTGAGGTGGTATCGATTCAACGCTGAAATTTACACGTTTCGAGGTTTCATAGTTGTCGGAGTGTATTTTGTCGGCGGAATCACACGAACGAACGTATACATAGGGAAACAGGGATCCCCTCTTTTGCTTCATATAATATGTAACCTCCACCTTATCCGGGTTGAATTCTTTCCGAAAGAGCCGACGTTTTATTTGACGTACGCAACGTGAATTCCTGCATTGCCTCCCCTTTTCGTTGCACGCTTCAGTATCCAATCTAATCTAATTTGAAATGGAGCAAATTACTACATCACACGATGACACCTCACCTGACAAATCGCTTGAACGTATACACGTTTCTACAATTATTAATGAGTTTAGCGGAAACCTCTAATTTTTCAGCGATAAAGAGAAAGTTGAGAACGATCTTGTATTCCGATACAAGCCTTCACTGTAATCCACAGCAGGCCTCGCATCAGCCCAAGAGAGGCTATTCTTTCTTTTCCCAACTTGTTTTATACAAAAACTGAAAATTTCCAATAGTACGACTATGAGAAATGCTAACCGAATTGCCAATATTCACAAGATACAGAACGTCACACACATTTTCATAGGCTAGACGAAGATACGAAACGTCGAAACCCTGACAAGTAATTTTTTTCGTTTGATACGTGTGCTAATGCTAGAAACATTGGCAGTTTATCCTGAATATATAAGAAAGTAATAAAAAGTCTGAATATTTAGCCGTACACCCGACCCACGATTTTGAGGGATTTGCATTTTAATGAGATTTTATTACTATTTCCCTTTTATGAAAGGACCATAGTAACTTTAAACTCCGGGAATGCAGCCTTTTGGTACGTATTATAGTCTGTCTAAAAATGAGGCGAAGTAATAAAAACTCATTATAAATGCAAAACCGATACAAGGTGGCACCCACTAAATATGTCGAGTTCTCTAATGTTTTGCACGCTACCTTCCGTAATCTCTTTATATTACGAGTGTTTCTCCCTGACCATTGGCTATTTTGTACGCCTCGGCACATGCGAAGAACCACTCACTGGCGTACGGTCGGGAAAAATGACGAAATGTGCAATAATCGATAACTGAAAAAATTACGTGTGCGTGCGCGTGTGTGTGCGTGCGTGTGTGTGTGTTTGTGTGTGGGCGCGCGCTTGAACGAGATAGAGAGGGAAAGAAAGACAACACTTCAGTACATGTATGGTCGTGCATTAATTTATGAAATTTTGCGGCCCTGAGAAGGGCCAGTTTATGAAAAGTTTTTCCCAGCCGTCACCTTCTCCTTGGTAACCTCAGTCGTCGTTGCCATCGTCGAATTCTTCCCAAACATCGGAATCTGAAGAAGAATCATCATTTGGGTTGATAATACTTGATTCTATCAACGACTCCGAAATGTTATCCAACTGTAACATTTGGTCTTCTATTTTCAGAACGTGATTTATGCATTTTTGCCAATTTTCCTTGGAAACTTTACATATTGCTTCTTTAAACAAATTTTTGACATCTGCTAATTTGAACGTTGTATTTGTTCTCGCCACGTCCCCTTTTATTTGTGCCCATATTAGCTCAATGGGATTCAGGTCGAAGTGGTACGGAGGAAGCCGAACCACTGTTATTCCTTTCGCCTTGGCTAATCCATCGACGACGTGCCTTTTAAAATCACCTTTACGTGAATTGGCTAAACGCAAGAGTTCTACTTTTAATAGGTTTTCGGCACAATCGATATTTTTCGAGGATAACCATTCTGCGATACGTTGTTTTCGCCAAGAGCTATTTGGTAATTTCTCTTCTACCATTCTACCATTTCTACCATTCGGAATTAGATCGATCATTTGACCAAACCATTCTTCAAACATGTCCGCAGTCATTTCTTCATGGTAGTCTCCTGTCTTAGTTGATTCAAAAATTAGTTCTCCCCCTTCAACGAAACCATCCTCGCTTCCAATGTGGGTAATAATAAGCCGTCGCCTTTTACCCAACGAAGGCTTTAAACCGGTGGACCAACCTTCTAGAAAAGCTTGCCTTCGATTAGTTACACTGGTATCTTGCCAAAATTTTGGCACGGAATGTCCTGCGTTAATCCAAGTTTCGTCCAGATAGAAAATTTTTTTCATTTCTAGCCTACTCCTTCGAATATCGCGCAGGTAACTTCTTCTCCACACAATGATGTCATCTCTTTCCATCAATACAGATTTTCTATTGTGCTTCTTCCATCGAAATCCCAAATCCTTTAAAATCGTCCATAATGTACATCGGCTCATTTTTGGAAAGTCCTCGTCTTCTTGGACAGACAATAGAATTTTATCTAGTGTTGGAAGTTCGTTGCGGAAAAAGAAAGCGTGAACTTTTCGACGTAGTCCCCTTTTTAGAAATTCGTCTAAGGAAATTTTCGGACGTCCTGGAGACTTTTTCTCCGGTTGAACAGGACCACTCTTTCTTTCTTTTAATAACCTGTACACTGATGTCTTACCAACTCTCAGCATCGCAGCGGTTAATTTCACGGTTTTATCCACACTCACATCTAAATTTTGTTTCTTGATGGAATCGAAACAATTCAAAATTAGAACTTTCTCATTAACTGAGAACGGCGCTAATTTTGGGCGTTTCGATGGTCTTGGTAAATTCTCCATACTCCAATACGTATCTCCGTACTTTAAAAATACCACTATGGACACACAGGAAAGTCACTGTCAAAGTCTGTCTAATCACACACACGTACACGTCTATAAGCAATGCTGACTGACTAATGATTTTAAATGGAATAAATGGGCCGATCTTATACACATAACCACCTGATATGTTAACGCAAGCATTAAGCGCAATCAGTTCCTTTAACTTACCTAGAATTACTGAGAAAATAATAGCCGTCTTGTCCCTTCTTGGAATAGTTAATCACATAATCCGAACTTTAGTATTTATCTGCACCTCGATTAGACAGCACCCACTTTTGTACATCGGTAGGAAATGTTCATATCTCTTCGTTTCTTCCATATCCCGAGGATTTATTAGACAAACAGTATGAAAAAAAACATTACCGTAAAATATTATAAAAAATACCGATTTCCAATATTGTAATATGTTATATTAATGACGAGTTAACAACAATTCAGGTAAAAAGGGAAGCGTTCCTGAGATGATAACAATCGCGGTCGTAATACCTACCTTTTAATAAATCAATTATACCGGTTTTAAGGAAACTCAACATTACATAGACAATTTTAATGCATTTATTAATATTCGTTGATTTCTTTAAGAACGCCTCTGGTTAGCGGCGAAATAATCGGTTTATTACTTCGCCTCATTCTTTGACAGGGTATAATTGAATTAACAAAGTAAAGAGTAAAAGTAAAGTAAACACTTGCCCCTTCAAGCTGTTTTCAATTCAGGATCAACAGCTATATGTACATTTATCCAAGATTGTGCGATCTTAACATATCCCGTTGGAGTTGCGTCACCGTTGCGCCGCGCTGGGAGGCATGAAGAGGGCTGGCGGGGGTGTACAATTACACATACATACATACACACGATGATGAATGGTTTTAATTATTCAATAGCTGGTCGGCCGTCAGGCGGGGTTGAACGTACGAGTATTAATTTGGTTACATGAACGGACATCTGATATGTGAGATTCGTGCGCGATGCGCTCGCTCCCTTCGCATTCTGACGGAGGATGGAATTACGTTGCAACGGAACGGGGATCCGAGAAGAGTAATTGTGTAGTAGTGTGAAAGTTTAAAGTTAGAACGTTGGCGTGGTGTATGTTTTCCTCGATTGTTACAGACATCATCCTTTATGACGACAACGATGATGAATTTCCGCTGATGGAAATAGACTAGTTGATCATAAAAAAAAATGAATGCATTTGAAGCTCATTAAACAACGATCACGAAGGTATAAATTCAATTAGAAAATAGGTTTGCATTGCATTTTATACATATACAAATAACCGTACCTCTTGTATCTTATAGTGTTGAGTAATTTTATGCAAGTCATAATAGAAATATTAATAGACACTACTATTATGGCTTTTGCCATTAAGTATGCTTGGCTAGGCTCGTATACCAACTGGAAAAGAAACCGTCGGGTATGGGTTCGGCGGACGTTTTCGCTTGTTATCAAGAGAGACGTAACTGAAACGGTTGAATTATTTGTGTTCTGTGATTTTGAATAAATCTCCTCCTTCTTCTAGTATCCTCTAAAGAATGTAATAACACCATTTATATCTGTTTCAACAGTGCTTCCTGCTCCCTGCGTTATCCTGAGCAATCTGATCGACATCGTGTTTTTGATCTAACCATCTGGATGTTGATCTGTCTCTTGGAATTGTGCCTTCCACTTTTCCTCTATGGTTAGTTTCTCTATCGCGCCTGATCTGGCTATATAGGTATATCCAAGGTACTGAAGAACATGCGGTTTACTTTGATTAACAGGTTCGTGGACCAATTTCCTGCAATAAGGTTAAATTAGTTCTGTACGGTGTTCTCTCCACGATACTCGTAAGAGTCGTCTATAGATTTACAATTTGAAAGCATCTATTCGGTTTTTATTGGATTTGTTTGAAGTTCATGTTTCCGCCGTTAGGTTGAAACAGATAAGACAAGAGCATCCAACAGATGGAGTTTCGTTGCGTTAGTGATAGATTTGTCTTTCCATATTTTGGTGTTGGTGATTAAAGACGCCATATAGTTAAAATCGCTCACCACATTGAAGCATGCTATTTTTGTTATTTGTTTATAGATTTTGTTTTGTTGTTTATTTGTTATAGATTACCGAATACTCTTTCAAGTAGATAACCAGTTGTGGGTATCTAGTTTTCATCTGATACGCAGTAATTGTAGACGTTCTGTATATTTGCTTGTATAGCAGGAAATAATAAATCCTACCCTTTTAATCGAGTGCAATTTGTAATTTTGGTTCAAATACTTACTCTTCGAGTGAATTAATACACCAACAACGAAACCTCCAAAAATTAAATTTAATTCTTACTTAACATATCTGGAGAACGTCTATAGTTTTACGTAAGACGTTTAATTTCCAACCACAACTAGTGAATTGAATTCTCTCTGGTTTCCGCTGGGCAAGATTGGTAACATTTCCATTATTAAATTAATCTTACAATTCCATACTATTTCATCAGTAGTGGTTTCAGCTACGATAAATAAAATGTGAAAAACGAATACACCCAGCGAACACTAACTTTATTACTTACGGAATATTCTCAGAGTTTCGTTACAAATTTGGTCGGCAAACATAGTTCCGCAATAAGTAGAGCGTAAGACATTGCAATGAAACATGTTCTTATTTTAGGATAAGGGCGAAAGTAAAGCAATATAGCCCGAGATGGGAGATGGAAAGTGTTCTCTTAGATAACAAGCATTAAGAAACAGGATAGCTATTAGTTCAATGATGAGGAACGAACTAGTTACCATTTGTGATCTCGGAATTTCTACTATAACAATAAAAAGACGGTTAAATGAAATTAACTAACAGAAAGGCCGAAGTTGCCTGGTTAGGTTAGGTATATTTTGCCAGTAAAACGTATTCACAGTAAAAATTGGAGTCGGCCTAAAACGTTCTGCTTAACATTCGTAATGTTTTTATTATTTGAATTCCATTAGAGAGAGTTGTATTCTGAGGATAAATTTGTTTTACGTTGTTTTCACAAGTTTGACTTCAAACTGCAGTGCCCGACATACGAATACGAACATCTTCTTTCATTCTGTTGTGGAAAAAAAATTTTACTTTACGCAACGTAACACGCGGTCCTCAGGTGAGTTAACAAATACTCCAATAACGATACTCGTTAGAGCATGTATTGGATACGTGCTGGTAAAAGTTATGTAAGGTGTCAAACACTTGCACGTACGACCTTAGGTGAATTTAAATAGGCAGTCTTTGCAAATTGTGATGAAAGGCATATAGATAGTGTGATGATAAGTAGAAGAGGAAAAGGATGCTATTATCCACTACTTAAACGATCTTGAGAGAATTTCAGCTAAATTTAGATTTAATCTGTGTTTAGTAATGCTTTCACTTTTACGATTAATTGTTTTGTTGCGTTGATTTTATGTGGAAGTGGAAAACAATAGAGTATGTTCGTGACAACGTGTGAGTTTCAATAAATGAGTACCTGAAATATTAGTGGGAAGGGCACTTAGGCCCTTATTGTGCTTTTAGTCTGTACATTTCCTCTCCTGCGACGCATAAAACTCTCCCTCCCTATTCTCGTGATAGTAGCAAGAGCAAAGTAACCGCCCGGTATTACGTCGGATTTTTCTATAGACTCTCGTTAATTGAATGAATTTTTAAAAAGGGCCGCAATCAGATCCACGTTGCCGGCCGAATACAAAGTGCTCACTCACTTCCGTTAATACCGGAGTGCTCGCGGGGGCCCTCACGATTTGTCTTTTCTCTTTCTCTCTCTCCCCTTTTCTTCCCTTTTCCCCTCACTAAAGAATCGAAATTAAAAAATGCATAATGTAAGAATAAATTTTGCGTGTGAGCCTTTCGAGTTTGATTCCGGGAAGATTTTTTCGCGTTTCAGCTCACGGCCGTAACGCCTCTGCATGATTTATGAGCAGGTCAAATTGCATTACACGTAATGCTGGAGAAGTAGGTATTCACTTACCGACATATATTGCTGTGGAATTGTGATGGGGATCGTAAGGACACACCGCTTGCCCCGGCTTGTCCTTTTCCACCGTGTAGTTCCTGTTGAGAATATTGTACTCTCGGCAGACGGGCT
Organism: Cryptocephalus primarius; assembly: GCA_963576515.1. NCBI lineage: Eukaryota > Metazoa > Arthropoda > Insecta > Coleoptera > Chrysomelidae > Cryptocephalus > Cryptocephalus primarius. The sequence continues at coordinate 2,832,533 of OY754938.1, read as the reverse complement.
TGAATGCGTTCGTACCGCAAAGCAGAAGTTTGGTTTGCTGTGTCTTTGCCATGATTCTGATGTAATTTTGGCAATTTTCCTGAAAAAGGAACAAACAATAATTAGTTATAAAGTGAGTGGGTCGATTTTTTTCTAGGACCAACTTTTAAAATCGTTGTGTTACCATAGACACATTCAGAGTTACAAGGCAGAATACTAAAACGCGGAATCAGCGAACAATGGCTCTAATCTCGCTTGCTTGTCCACCTTCCACCCCCAGTTTCTTTACACTATCGACGGTGATCGGTAACGGAGACTGTCGATCACGTGCGTGTGAGAGACAAAGATAGCTTGACCACTCGGGGTACAGATCGGTGTTTCATTTTTTTATACAGGTCGGCCTTGCTTGGTCTACGAATACAATGCAACTAGCGTACTCTTACTTATGATGCCTTACTGTCACAATTATGTTGGAGAACAAATGAAATTATTAAACCATTTTAAATGTAAAGAAAAACTTATAAGGAAACCTATTTGTTGCCGTAGACTTATTTTCAAATTTCCCATGCTTCCCACACTTTTTTTATGTCGATCACTATTTACACACATTTCTTAAAATTATATTCGCCTACTTATCACAAGTTGAAAAATATTTCATTAAAAGTACTTCCGTTTGGATACACTTATTTTATAATGTAATTAGTAAATAAATAAAACTGAATTTATACCACCGTTATTATAAGTTAAGCAAATAGGTAACATGTACAGTGGGAAAATAACAAGCGAAACCTGTAACCTTTCAAAAATTTGGGACAATTTTTCACTTAGTAAAACGTCTTAGTTATTTTGGAGAATGTAATTATAAAATACTATTTGAATTCCTATAGCTTATCCTAAGAAATAAATTAAGGAGAGATTGTTAAAAGAATCCAAACTTTGACAATAAAACATTGTAATACATATTGTACAAGATCTTATGCATGTAACAATTTCTTATTATACATTTTAATGTGAATGGTCTCGTTATTTTCGAAATCAATTCGTGACTATATAAAAAAATTTGAATTTCTTACTACGTTTTTAAATAATGTTTACAGTGGCGAAACGATAAATGTAATTATGAATTTGTAATATAAATTAATAATACCGTTTTTTGAGAATTTCAACTGCAATTAACATAGCTTAATAGATTCTTTATAACTCATAAGCTGATATGATACTTTATCTCGATGCCCAGATACGATATTAAACAAATATCATTTTACTATGATATAAAAATATGGCATTAACACGCGCTATTAATACATGGTAACGCATTTGGTCTTTAGTTTATTCATACTCGTATGTAATTTTCGCTAAATATTGGAGTTAACAAGATTTTGTTTATATAATTTTTCACGTATTTGACTAAGTGGCCTATTATTAAGAATGTGCACAAAACAATTCTTTGGGCTTTCAAAAGATAAATCCTTCAAATTACTAAATTATAAATTACCTAGTTATTATTTTTAAACATTTCATAACTCAAAAAACATTTTCAACAAATCTCTTTATTTAAATGTTTCCTGCACTTTTCCAACTTTTTCTCGATGATTATCATTAAATTAAATTAAATTAAATTATTATTATCACTTTACATTCTACATATTCTATTACAGTGTGTAGGGGCAGTTCTAGAACTCAGAAAGGGCACACTAGAACACTAGAACAGAAACAACTGTTTTAGGTAATATTACAAGTTACAGAGAAGAGTATACTTATTCAGTCATCTTCTAAAAAACATTCTTACATGAAAGGGATAACTAATACAAACATGTTAGACATGGGTGTTATTCGCGACGTTATATAAGATCGGTACGAAGAAGTATCGAAATATTCACACATTAGATCAGCAACGATGTGGCAGCAATTACGAAACAGACATACCGGTGAACGAAATGGTTTTTTGGGTGGAACAAAGATGATTCAAAACGAGGATTAATGGAGCTGAGTAATATCGTAGTAACCTTCGATAAAAGCAATACAGGAATAAACATTATACAATTCGGTTTTTTATGAAACATGGATATTACCGAATAATACGTCGCTCTGGGCAAGATGTTTAGAAGTGGAGCCTAAAGATCACCAACATGGATGGTGTAGGAGTAATAATGGATTGTATCTATGGTTTCACTTCAGTAAGACACTAACTTGATTGAGAATATTTAACGAACGAATGAAAGAAAACGTGGAGAATTCGTTATATTGCTCCCGCCTTAAAGATGTTTCGTCCCGAAAGGTACTTCCGTTGTTCGAATGGCGATGTCTGCAGCTGGAACCATTTCTACACCGGGAGAACTGAAGGAAATAACAGTCCACCGTTATTCCTCTCCGATGTCCACCAGGGATCCAACAACACACCAAGTTCTCAATACCGGTGAACGGGAACTACACCTTCAACATGTTCCTTATTTATTCTCCAATCCAGACCGTCCAACCCGGACGGTAATTTCGGGAACGCCAGTTTTAAAACGTCTCTATTCAGTAGAGCTTCCCTCAGGTCGCACAAAGTGTCCCACACGTCCTGGTAAGTTGGTTTGTCACAGGACCTTAGTTTAGTGACCAAGTAGAACAATGGACTATTCCGGTGGGAACCGCCATCATCTAGTACCAGAGTATGCCCTACTGCCGGCTCTTGCTGTCGCAGTTCTTAGGTCTTGTCAAGTCTTCTTCGGAATTGCGCCGCTATTCCCTGTGACATTTTCAGGACTTGGGCTACACAAGGCGCCAGTGCCTACTCTTCAGAAACTTCCAATAGGTCACGGTGTTTTCCTTTTGTGACGCCAAACCTCGCTTTCCCGGTGCCCCTGTACCCGTTCATGAAATGATCCAGTGATGGCTTCATGTTCTCTTCATGAACTTGTCGAACTCGCTCCTCCTGGTCATGATCTCCCTCATATGGTCCTAGCCGGTTAAAATGCACCATTCTGGGCTTTCCATTGGGGATCTTGGCGATTCGATAGATGACCTCACTGATCCGGGTTTTGATGACATAGGGTCTCGCCTGTAGATGCCGTCATCTTCCCTGACGTCATATCGATCCTTCATCCGGTCGCTGGCGATCTGGAGGTTGCCTCGAACTAGCTCATGAATATCGTCTATTTTTTTCCGGAGCTCGGTGACGTAGTCTTCTCCCGTCAGGGCTTCTCCAGGCTTACACCCGAACTTCAGGTCACATGGGAGCCTCATCTCTCTGCCAAAGATGATATTGGCCGGAGACTTCCACTGGATTCGCTCACCGCCGATCGATATGCTATCAGGAAGAAAGGGCCGTGCTGGTCCCAGTCTCGTTGGAGTTGAGACACAACTTTGGAGAAATATTTGCCTAGTGTTCGGTTCATCCGCTCGACCAGTCCGTCCGACTGGGGATGCAACGCCGTAGTTCTGGTTTTCAGAATGCCCAACTTCTCGCAGACCCACTGGAAGAGCTCGCTCTCAAAGATTCTGCCTTGATCTGAATGCAGTTCCATGGACACTCCAAAGCGGCAAACCAGCTCCTTTACCAGTACGTCTGCCACGGTCGAGCTTCCTGATTCGGTTTGGTGTACGCCTCCACCCACTTCGTGAAATAATCCATGATCACCAGGATGTACTTGCTCCCCCCGTTGGTCTCGGGAAATGGTCCTGTAATGTCCAGTGCAATCCTCTCAAAGGAGCTCCTACGTTATATTACGTTACGTTATATTGTCGCACCGGGGCCATTGGCTTGCGATGAGTCGCACATTTACGGCACCATTGCTTCACGTCGTCGGAACAGTTAGCCCAATAAAACCTGTCGCGCACTTTCTGCAGCGTCTTGGTCACTCCCAGATGTCCCCCGAGGCTTCATCATGTACCAGACGAAGTATCTCTGGCACCTTACTCCTGGGGATGACCAATTGCGTTCTTCGCTCCGTGCCATCATGGTTCTTGATCGCCACCTGCTGCCAAGTGGGTCGCTGCCCTTCCGACTTCCATCTCTTGATCCTTTGTATTTCCGGGTCGTTGTCTAATGCAGTATGGACAATGTAAGGGGCAAGGTTTTCTAGAGAGGGCGTCCGCATTTCGGTGACCGGACGTTCCAGCCCGGTGTTCAATACCAAAATCATATTCTTGGAGCCTCTCGATCCAACGTGCTACTTGGCCTTCCGGGTTCTTAAACTGTAGCAGCCACCTTAATATTTTCATGGATCAGTCCTCACCAAGAATCGTCGGCCATAGAGGTACTTGTGAAAATGCTCCACGGACTAGACTACTGCTAGGAGCTCTCTCCGGGTGACGTAGTAGTTCCTCTCTGGTTTCGACAACACCTTGCTAAAATAGCCAATGACGCGCTCCTGCCTTCCTTGCAGCTGCGAGGAGCTGCTGCGTATACAATCCAGCGTATACATATTTGTTAGCTACGTATCGGATCTTCTCACTAAGATCATAGCGAGATGCGCAGGACGGCCGAGTTTTAGTTGACCAAGTCGAGGCTGGAGGACCCTCGTAAGGGTAACGTGAAAGAGGCAGTCGATAGAAACGTGTCGTGCAGTCAACACCTAAATAAAGCGTCTTATACGAAAGTGTATTTTAATAACAAACCCCGAAGATAAAGTACTCCATTAATTAAGCTAACGTTAACATATTTTCATCGAAATCGTGTCTTTTGGTCATACTTCAAAAATTATTTCCGTTACTAACGTTATGAAGAATTACTTCAACCAACGATCGACCAGTTTAAACACAAGATAATTCGTCGGTAAATTTGATGATTTTGTTATTTTTAAGGTTAACCTCACTTACGAGTGACTGAAGATGATTGTGAATAAAATCATCATATATAAATCATATATATGTATATATACACATACACGCATACGCGTACTACCTATATAGGTAGCTATACTACAGACTATCAAGTTTTTTAGTAATTGTAAGAGGAAATAAGATAAAGGTATTATGATACTCGACTGGAAGTAATCTATATTTGTTGAAGTATAATTCGGATCATCTTAAAAATTAGAACAAAAGAGAGCACATAGTAGTATAACATAGAGAACGTTCGGTGCGTAGCATACAAGCCGCATATGTCCGCCGTTATACGTTTCCCCTTGGTTGTTAAACACGAACAACGAAAAGGAAATAAGTACGATCCTCGGTAGCATAATTGGTTAATGTAACTGACGCCATATCAGGGGGATCCCAGTCGAGTATCATAATATCTTTTCCTTATTTCCTTTTACAATTACTAAACAAACTTGACAGTTTTTACATTTGTGGCCTTTAGGCGAGAACCATAGTTTAACCTAGTAATGCAATGCCTGTCGAGGTATAGTGCCAGAAGGGTAATTGTTTAGGATTAATCTGTATTTTTTGATTACTAACTATAAATACATTAATCGAGCATCTCTCTCTCTTTTTCTCTCTGTTTCGTTCTAAACTTTAGATTTCTACTCGCACACTATGCCGCCTGTGCGGCATTTTTCTTTTTCTTTAATAAATACGGTACAATAAACGACCTAGATCTTTCGACATATTTAAATCAGCCAGAATAGCGAGCATTTGACATATTTCAGTTATCATAAACCAATTGCATCTTTTGCAGAGTGTAGAAAAATAAAATAGACATTGTTCAATACTTAATAAATTTAAGAAATTATTTGTGTTTTTAAATATTTCTCGTTTACTATATTTTGTAAATTATTGATATATACATTTTTTTAAACATTTTGAATGCTTTTATTATTTTCATACCATGGGCCATTCTAATCGATAAAGTAGAGTGATTTTGTTTTATCCCCATCTTGTATCATTTCACTTTTTAGAATTACGTGACTTTACTTCCGGCCGGATATATTAGAATTTTATTTTGGTAGTTTTGTAGCGCAAAACAATCACATGGCATTTTATAGAAGAAAATTAAATACGTAGAATATATCGCTCGTACTTTTTCAATCAAGTAGAAAGAGATTTTAGAATGTAAAAAGAATGAAGCTTCGGAAATCTACTTTTGTTGGTAAATCCCTATTATTAATAATCAGAACGACGTGGCAGCTGGATTTAGAGACAGGGCTACATTCGATAGCATTAAATGTCGTGAACATGGAAACATTCATCATTACGTTTCTAATAATAGAAAATCGACGTTGAGCGATAACCCGCCAGGCAAGGCAGGTGTAGATATATAGTGTTAACGTCGCAGGAGCGCAGTAATTTTTTCTCCTCGTTCCGTTCCATCTTTCCTCTAATACAATCTCGAGGGGCTCGCAACAAAAGAAAAACCGTATTAACCCTCGGCGGTTATCACTAATATTTATACACTTTTTTCACACAAAAGGCGTAAACACTAAAAAGCAGAATATCGGAGTGAGGAGAAACGGGAGTGGCTGCACACCGACGAGACTCCCCTTCAATAGCAGCTCCTTTCAGCTCGGAACGCTCTAAATAATGGCGTCATTTTTCTGGAGAAAGAGGGGTTTTCCTTTGTCCGAAACCGCATGAAGACATCCGAAGATAGGGTAGGAAACGAAGCGGTACAGGGTCGATACGATACGAGCACCACTTAATTCGGGTGTATCTTCTTTGTCTAGTCGTTGCAGACATTATGGGGTTTTAAAACGATAATCAATTTATCGGTATCAGAACGTAACTTTAACCTAGATTCTAACCCTGTCTACTTGACACCGCCTCCCCGTAGACATCACGCTGCCGCTGCCTAGTAGTTTATCACAGGGTCTAGAACACATCCATCGCTCCCCCAAACCTCCTTCTCATCCCTCTCGTCCCGTTCGCCTCGTACAACCCCAGCTGCCAACAAAACTTCTTAACAGTATCGACTGGGAATATCAAGACGGCGACGACTAAGAGCCATGGTTAGAAAGCGAGAAGGAAAAAGAAAGACGATGTATAAGGAGAGAACGTCTGAGAAGCAAACCCCCATCCTCCATTAGCTTTTTGTCTAGCTGCGCTATCTCTCCCGCATTGTGCGACTCCTTCGTCTGATTTAGCGTCTCTTTTATTGCCCCTAGGTTTTTGCATCCAGATTTCTTCTTATCTCTCCCCCTTTCCGACTCCATCTAGAGTGTAGTGCTAATTGCTTTCGAGCCACTTCCACAGATAAACAAGTTCGTGCGCGCTACCTGAAATAAATGACTGCGGAACGAGAGCTTCCTTTATTGAACTTTTCCGCGCCGGCGGTGGGACGCCTATGGAAAACATCACAAAAACGTGCCCCTGTCTCAAACTGTCGCTCGAAGTAATGAAGTTATTAGAAATTTGCATACTCGACTACTAAACATATTAAGAGAGGACGAGAAATCTATTCCAGTTTTCAGGTTTTGTAACAGTAATAAAGGAAATTGTACCTTCCCGAATAACATTATAATTCAGATGTAACATGGGTAATTACATAAAAATACATTTGGTACTCAAAAAAAAACCGGAACTCAAATAACGTTTTTTAAAATAATAATATTGTATTATACAGGTGCAAAATTATTAGCAATAAGCAGCTTTGATCTTTGAACAGTATGATACTTAATTTTTTGATTTCGATAAAATGATATTGATCTTAAATTTTTCTCCTTTATAAATGTGTTTTTTTTTGTAAGGTTAGTCTAAGCTAGGCTCATGTCTCTTCCTGCTGGAATAGTCGAGCCCATTAGTGTCTTTTTATGAGATTTATCTTGGGTTAAGGTGAGTGCTGTTTACAGCTTTGGTTCATGATGTATAGTTTGGAATTCAGTGATGCCTGAGAACGCCATAAGATAGCTGTGTTAATTTTTAGGAATAAGGAGTACTTTATAAAGTGAATGGGTATATGTTGAAATCATGCTTTGTAAGACACTCCATGGCGTCGCATGCAATTTTGTAGAAGATCAATTTCAGTGCGAAAACGAACGATTACAACAGGTAGTACAACATGTAATAATATATGTACCTGCTCAAGGAATTTCGATACCTTTATTCAGAAGGTCCTTGCAGCAAAACAATTGCTTTACGTCAATGAATGTTCCTGACCTTCCAAATTCTGCATTTAATTTGGTGCGAGTAATACCATTCTTCATTGATGTTACATCCTAGGTAAGTGAAATTGTGAATTCTTTCAATAAACGTATTATTAGATTAGGAAATACGAGAACTTGTGTACAGATATGAAACTTACCTGGCAACTTGAGGAAATCCAAGTGGTCCCTCTAGTGATTTCGGTTACGCGGATAATGACGGAAAGGATTAAAAACTCTCTACAACGACTAGAACTACCAGAAAACTTACTATGATCTATGCAACGGACAGTCATATTACAAACATGCCACTTGTAGGTAAATTTCTAAACACGGCGTAGACTGAAGCATATGCTTCTTCTACACCGTGAAAATTCAAACCGGTATCAACCCAGACAAACCTAATAATCATATTGTAGCGAATGCCCCGTATAGGTCGTTGTTAGGGAAAAACAAGTAGTTGTTTATGTAATTGTGAAATGTAAATACTGATGTCAGTGTAGTACAAAATCTCTGTGTGTAAAGGCTGTTGTAATTTCGGAAGAACTAAATCTGTTTGTACGTAGAAACGTTACAAATTTGGGGGCTCGTCCGGGATTTGGTAAACCGAAGTAGCGGAAAAATTTTGGTGGACCTGGGATGGCGTACAGAAGTGATGGCGATGGCACGCGGCGGAGAGGCGAGGAGTGCAGTCTGTGCGGCGTTATGGAGTTGTTGAGCGGCTGGCGCGACTCGAGATTCCACAGGACTTACAGCTAAGTTAGATTTAGGATAACACTCGAATGGATTGACTGCGTGCGGCTGGCGCGCGTGGCCCGTTTGAGTGCTACACCCACATTTGTATCTCATATTGGGAGACGGGCGCTGTTCATCTTTAGTACAAGAATTGGTGATGGTTGACCACTGGGTTGTGCGTCTGGAACCATGAAGCAGTTGCTGGGGATTTCAGTAACTGCAGGAGCAGCGAAGGATTTCAAGAGACAGGTCCCTCTTCTACCTGGAGCATTGGATGGGATTGGTCATCCCTGGTGTCTTTCATGGTCAGAAAGAGGATTGGCCTGCTTGATTTCGATTTGCTGCTGATTAATTTTTGTACAAGATTTGCAGTCTAACCCGCTCAATGGAGTTAATCAAATGGATTTGGCAAGGATCAGGCGGAATCTCTGAAGAAGGGGAGAAGCCGTAGCAGTAGCAGCAGTAGCAGCAGTAGCAGTAGCCGTAGCTGTAGCAGTAGCCGTAGCTGTAGCAGTAGCAGTAACCGCAACCGTAGCATTAGCAGTAGCAGTAGCCGTAGCAGTGGCAAAAGCCATAGCTGTAGCAGTAGCAGCAGTAGCAGTAGTAGTAGCCGTAACCATAGCAGTAGCAGCAGTAGCAGTAGCCGTAATAGTAGCGGTAGCCGTAGCCGTAGCAGGAGCAGTAGCAGTTGCAGTAGCAGTAGCTGTAGCAGTAGCCGTAGCAGTAGTAGTTGCAGTAGCAGTAGCTGTAGCAGTAGCCGTAGCAGTAGCAGTAGTAGCAGCAGTAGCAGTAGCCGTAACCGTAGCAGTAGCCGTAGCCGTAGCAGGAACAGTAGCAGTTGCAGTAGCAGTAGCTGTAGCAGTACCCGTAGCAGTAGCAGTTCGCTGATATGGACTGCTGTGGAAGTAGATCGTCCGAGGGTCGAGGGCGACCCTGAAGACGGGGAGGGATAGTGTAGCGAATGCCCCGTATAGGTCGTTGTTAGGGAAAAACAAGTAGTTGTTTATGTAATTGTGAAATGTAAATACTGATGTCAGTGTAGTACAAAATCTCTGTGTGTAAAGGCTGTTGTAATTTCGGAAGAACTAAATCTGTTTGTACGTAGAAACGTTACAATATAATAATAATAATAATAATAATAACAATTATTGTTGGCGATTAACACGGTATCGTTGGCTATCTGATATTGTTAATGTTTTTGCCATTCACTGATGCTTTGTGTAGACTTTTCAATGATTTCTATATATAGTTTGCGAATATAGATAAAATAGAATTGGCGATAGAACACATTCCTATCTGAACCCTCTTTTTTATCTCTACTATGAGGTGTAGACCCAGGTCGCCTCCATTTGATGCAACCTGGGTAACGCTAAATGAAATAGCACATCTGGTAGCCAGACAATCATTGTGATCTTCTGGCGACAACACACACACACACATCGAAACAATGCAAGTAACTATAGATTTTCTTACTTTCTATAGTTTCATAGTTTCTTATTTAAAGTTAGATGTCTGTTTGTGACTGTATTATGCCTATGTTTTATACAATTTTGTGCTATTTTCTGTTAAACTATGACATGTTATCGTGCTATCGTGTTATCGACCCGTGTTAATCTATGAAACAAGCCGATGCGTCACAGTTCATGTCTCTAAAGAATTTGAATGAGGACTTGGATAATAAATAATGCCTTTCGTATGCTCATCTCATTGCGAAATACGAAGTGTGTTTCGCTCTTTTGTTCTTTACATTTTCTGTATATACGTGCGTGAATGCGTGAACTTTAAAGGAAACTTTTACTGTATGAGACATAAGGCTAATAGTCCGATATTCACTACAAAATTCTACTACCAATTCACTAAAATTTTGGTATTGTAGCAAATGTTAAGGTGAGCCCTGGAAGTATACCAGTGTGATATATTTTGTTGTACAATGTTGTAAGTGTTCTGGTACAGTTTTCTGCATGGTATATTGGAAGCTCTGCTAGTATATCATCTGAACCAGTAGATTTGGTTATCTTAGCACTTTTAATGGAAGGCCTTACTTCTGCTCCTGAGATATGTAGTGCTTCTGTACAGTCTAACAATTCAGTTTGTTAGGATCATTGATCGTCTTTAAAAAGTGTTTGAGAGTATTGTTGCAATAGCTTTAATTTTTCTAGTGTTTCATGAACCACCCGTCCTCTTTCACATATGACATTGTCTACTTCCATACTCGGATTTTGTTTTTAATGTTTTTTTTTTATTTAAGATCCGTTAATCTCCCATTAATTCTGAAATTTCGTTTGTAATCCCCCGGTTTTCTTATTCTATTGGTACTCCGGAGTTAAGAGCTGATTACAAGCTTCAGTTATTGCTATGATTCCTATGATAGTCGCCACATTTCGTGTGTTCTTAAATTTTTTATTGATGTTAGCATTTTCATGATTATTCTTTCCTGTGTAATTTTTTCGGATTTGAATATTTTAAAGTATTGTCAAGTCATATTTTCTGTTGTTCTACATGCTTTTATTCTTTTTTAATCTCGTTTCCAATACGCAAACTAACGGTATGAAGAACGTCTGCTTGGAATAAGTTTTAATAGTTTTGATAGCTGTTGTGGAATCTCTGATTAATGAACATGAAGTCAATTTAGTTTCGATCAATGTTACCTAGTTTATCAGCTGAGCTATTCCAGGTGTATAAGCGCTTGGGTGGATGTTTGTAAAATGTGGTAGTAATTGCGAGTGACTCACTACAAAATTGTACCAGCCTTTGGTTTTTCTGTTCTAAACCAAAGCCTCCGACTACTTTATCTTCCTTTCCTTTATCTATTTGGGAATTATAGTCTCCCACTATTACTTTCACCTCTCTATTCTGTATTTTTCAATACTTCTATATTTCAGCATAAGATCCTTTGATTTCTTCCCCTAATTTATCCACTGTTGGGGCATATTCTTGGATCAAATTAATGTCGAACAATTCACTTCTGATTTTAATCATGATTACTCTATTGGAAAGTGGAAAATCAGTGTTCGGTTACTCTCGTTGCCAAAAGAGTAGACTATATCTAGACAATAATATGTAATCATTTACGTTTCATTTGCCTCACAATTTATTTTCGATCACATTTTAC